>CM073764.1:77353735-77617359 GCA_037127475.1 Arma custos
AAAGTTCAAATTTTATTTTATTTTATGTCCAAATATTAATAATTTGGTTGATATCCCTAACTTTTTAAAAATATTTCAGTTGAAACAATTAGTTGTAGGAAAGTATAACTGCATTCAAACTTCATCGTAATAGGTAAAATATTTAAATACTATTATTTTAAAGAGAAAAAATAATAATATTTAAAAATCAAAACACCTGACCAATAATTATAAAAAATTATAAATGGTAAAATATTTAGCATTTTGTTCTACCTAATAAAGCCGACTTGATAAAAATAATATTCATTATTATTAGGTATTGATTATGGTCTTCAATTTTTTATTAAACATTATTGTACCTTTGCATTAAACTGTATTCACTTATCACACTACTTGAAATAAATTTTAAAATTTTCTATATTCGGAGTAGATAAAAAAAAAAAAAATTGAGTGAAAACAATTTGAGTCTCTCTGTTGCTAGTTACTACAGGTTTTATAGCTTAATCTAGGAGTGGATCGAGACAGCAACTTTGATCTAAATATTCAATAAATAATATCCAATGTCCAGTCAATTGCTAGAATGGCACTGAGACGTTTCTTTCAACAACTGAGGGTTTTCAACAACCTATCTGTGAATGAGCCTTCTCAATATTACATTTGAATAAATACCAAATTAAATTGAATGTCATAAGTGCTCTGAGACTGGAACGCTTCAGTTTTAATCCAGATATCGACTTATTTGTTAGAGACAAACAATGTCAAAAATCCCATTTAACGATTTTTACCAACAGTAAATAAAATTTTCTGTAGACTTTGTCTTTTATTTTATATTATAACATTTTAGTATGAAATTCAAAAATGTAATGCTCAAACATTTTTGTCTAATATGTACTGACCTCTATTGGTGTTGTGTATTTATTGTACATTTATATTTTTTTAGTGGGCCTCGATGTTTTCCTTTAAAAATTGGTGGTCTGCACAACTAAAAAGGTTGGTATACGATAACTTTATTATGATATTTCCTAACTTAAGCTGATATTTCAAATCCTGCTTAGGCAAATTATTAAAGAAATAATTCTTTATTTGATTTATCTTTTCCCCTTTAACTTGTCCTGTTTGGATCAGATGATGAAATTCCTCTAACCTGTAAGATTACCTTCTAAGGTCTAAGGTGGTGATGAATTATATTTTAAGGAAGTTATAAAAAAAAACACTTATCCATTTAATCAAAATAATTAATCATCTAATGACCTAGTAGTTTTCAAATATTGTAATCTAATCTATAGATTTATTTAAGAAAATTATCTAGTTTTTATTTTCAGAGAGTTACCACTCCACCATTAGTCACATTTCTAGATTGACCTACTATTTCTCACAATTTAAATTTGGAAAAAAAATGTAAATATTCAAAAAGTTTTGGACTATGTTTGGAATATGAATTTAGTTTATGTATCATCATTTAACTTATTAATAATAAATATTCTGCTTATTTTATTTTCCTGATTAGTACCAATGATTTACCCAATTGAAAATTTGTTCTTCAAACTTTTGAGATCAAATCTGACCTAAAAAATATTCTGGTTAGTGTTCTACAAGGATGAGTCCTTAGACTTATTCTTTTCAATCTTTATATGCATTTTTTTTCTTATTTTCTCATACAGAATTGACACAATTGGTAAATACATCGCCATCTTTTAATGTTTTTCAGTGTAAATTAGACCTTAAACATCTTAAAGTAGAAACAAAATATTTTCCTTGAATTAGACATTGCTCAGACAGTTGGTAGAAGATGTTTATCATGTTCTAAATGTAATACCCACTTAATGGTTCATTCAGACTCGATTAATTTTTAATATCCATGTTAATTTTCAATTGAATAAAACATTTATGTTCTAAAAATGTTTTAGTTTAGTGTATAAAACAAAATTATATTATTTGTATATCCACTTTAGCAAAAGAATGAAATTGAAAAAAATCCTGAAAGAGAATGGAATGACTTTGATTATATTTAAAGCTACTGCAAAGTAATCAATTCATATTTGAAAACTATAATCACCTTGGTATGTAACTTAATTAATTTTGAAACTCATGAATTTGAGGTTTTGCTTATCAAAATGCTAAAAGTAAGTGGTTCAACTTAGTTCAATCTAGTTTGCATGATTGGAGAATAATGGGATTCCGGTAACATGAACTTGCACTTGACCACAATGAAGCTGCAACTATGAATATGAAATAGTCTGAAGAAAGGTGTGATAAAGATGACTTTATGCTAAAAATGAATATAATGTGGAAAATCTTTTTCCAGCATGGGAGCTGAATGCTAGAACAGATCTTAAATTAGCTTTTATTCTTTATAACTGTGTGTATGATTAAATATATGATTATTGTTATTTTCATTACAGCCTCTGAAATATCGTCCCAAAGAAATTATGGTGATTTAAAATAGGAAAATTTATGTAAATATCCTGAATATATTAAAAATAAATTGATGCAGATCTACAACACAGGTTATATCATCCTCATCTCCAGGAGCAGCTAAAGTGGTAAGTGTGCAAAGTATAATCTTATGAACGGGTTTTTATTATTATAATGACACAAAAAAAAAAGTGAAGTTTTTTAAGAATAATTTTATATAAATTTACCTTTATCTCTCTCTAAGTTATGAGTTGGAGTAAGATATTATTACTTCTGAAACCATTAATGTACACGCAAACTTTGTAAAAGGTATAAAAGCAGGATTAAAGGAAAGAATAAACAAGTATGCTTTCAGAAGTCTAATTGTGAGTTTCATTTCAACCTTTCATTTTTTTTTTATCATTCTCGTTGCTACATCGCTTTACTGGTGCCGAAACCCGGGACGAAGCGAAAAAGGAAGAATCGTGGTAAATTAATTTTTTTAAATTTTTTCCATAGAAGAAGAAAAATGTCCGAGCCCGGACAGAACGATATCTTGAGATCAGCGACACTAACGGTGGAACAACAACAACCAGTACCTCAACCACCTCTACAACCACAGGATCAGCCGCAACCAATTAACCTCGAGTTCCCGGCTCTGCTGATGATTACGCTAGCAATGACCCGTGCAGACTTTGCTGCAAGGGAGTCAAACCTGCTAGAGCGTATGAAACAAAAAAAGAATAATGCTTGCGATCTGAGGAGAGAGATTAGTGAGCTGGAGAGGTTCGATGAGGAAGTTGGCGGGCCGAACCACTCCCTTGGGGAGGATAATTTATTACATCTAAATCCAGGTCGAGGAAAATGTACATCAAGGAATTGGATGCCACTAGGTTAAGGGCATCCTTAGTGTGTCGAGTCAGGAGGAGAATCTTCAACCTGATTCAGGCCGTTGAAGAAATGCCGTGTCATGTGATTAAGGAAATATTGAAGAAAGCATTCGGAGGAGGACGATGGGCCACCGTGGAAGACATGCTTCAGATGTTCAGAGAATTTCGTCAAACGGGCAATATGCAATGGTACTACTTGCGCTGTACATTAAAATCACGGAAAAACTGCGCGAAGTAAAGAAGACCGATCAAGTAGAGGCAATGATGGATTTCCCGTCCAGAATCCTGAAAATTAAGCTGGCCACAAACGTCGAAAGAAAGGACGGGTTGCCAACAGAAAAAACATTATTGGAATGCGCCCAGGAGATGGTAGACTCAAGCGCAAGGGAAGAGGCAGCAAGATACAGGAAACAGGCTGGAGTAGAGTCACATACCGCAAGCCTGAAATAAACCGGAGCCGACCGAAATGGGATATGGGAAGAAGAAGAGTGGGGCGAATCCACAGAGATAGAGCAGTGGACGAGACAACGGAATAATCGGGGATATAAGAAACGGAGGAAGGAGAACTAGGGAGCAGCGGAGAAGAGCACCGCAATGATCAAAGACTGGCAGGAGCGAGGAGCAGGAAGCATGCAGCCATCTGAGGAGGGTGTCTGGGCGAAGACCTGCAACAACATCATAGGTAAGCCTTGCTGGTTGTCAATCATCAGAATAAGCGGGGGATGGAGTGTTTGGTGGACAAGGGAAGTTCCAATACTATTGTGACCAAAGGGGCGTTAGAGAAGGATACTCCAGATACGCGAATGTGTCAGTTAATCACTCTGTGCGGCCCATGTAAAATGGAGGGGGAAGTGAGCATTGAGATTAATCGGTGGACTAGGAAACGGGGAAATTAAATGTCGACGTAGTGGTTGGGCTGACTCGTTATAACCAGCCGATAATAGAGTGCGACTTAAAGCAAGTAGGAGCTGGGGTAAGGAACAATCGCGGGTAATGGTACATATCATTGGGACGTGCATTTATCAATGTAAAGGGATTGAAAGGGGTGGAGAAACGCAAATAGAAGCGGTGAACAAAGTTGTGAATTGGAGGGGAGCATTCAGAGTTCCGAGATTTTTTTTTTAACGACGGGGAAATTTTGAGGGTAACGGGCCGGACGGTCCACGAAGTTCCATTGCGACAAGATAGAGTGGCATACTTTAAGGAACGGCGATATCCCCAGCCAGCCACTCCGGTCTCATAACCATGAAGAATTAAGTAGCCTTAAAGAACAAGGGATCATCGTCGCTTGCACTTATTCTCCGAGCACTTCTTCTTCTCCGTATAATAGTCGTCTGTGGGCGGTCAAGAAGAAGAGTTCTTCGGGGAACGAAAAAGTACGCTACTGAGTAGTCATAGACTACAGAAAACTAAATGAAAACATTATCGAGGAGAGACATCCTATTCTGAGGTTCGAGGGCATTCTAGATAAGCTGAGTGATTACCACAAAACGACATTCCATTTCGAAAGAGACCATTGTGAATTCACGCGCATGCCGTTTGGCCTAAAAACGCCCCAATTAACTGCGACTGATGGACGAGTTCTCCAGAGGCATAGAAGAGTCTTTTTCCCAGATCATCAGTAAGACCAAACCGAGTGAGATACGTAGAGCATCTGCGGAGGATATTCGTTAAAGTAAAGGGGGTTCGGCCTCAAGCTGTCGAAGGAAAAATCATTTCTGGGACAGGAAAAGATAAGGTTCTTAGGTCATAACATTTTAAGAGAAGGGGTTAAATCGGACGCTACCGAGGAGTGGAAAACTCAACGAGACAACGGGTAGAGTTTCCAGGTGGAAGGAGTTCTAAGCACAGTACAATATGGAGGTCCCTACAAATCTGGGAAAGAAAATGTTGTAGCTGACTGGTTGTCCCGTGCCATTACAGTGAACGCTGTGGAAGACGTGGGTGAGTCGTCGCAAGATGTGGGTCAATTCCTGAGAGAATGGACACCAGAGAGAGAAGGCAGCGATGTAACAGGGGATACCATGGAACGAGATACCATAGGATGATAGCTCGACGGATGGCAGACCCGTAAACATGGAGATAGATAGATGACATCGTTAATGACAAACGGAGTCGGTTATATGGAAAACTCGAACATCGTGGCTGCATAGGTAGACTTCGCAGTATGGAACGTGCAGTAGTACTACGGTCTGGTCTCAACCTGGAGTCGGGGATGACCAAATCTGCAGGGTACTAAAGGATGCATCAAAGTCTGAGAAAATGCATCACAGCCGGGGTAAATGCATCACATATATGTAGGAAACGCTATTTACTATTTGGGAGAAGATCCAAAGGGAATGGAAGTCGGAACAGATTGGAGTAGACCGCAGTTCCATTCCCTGTAAACGAATGGTTGAGACAGTCCGAGAGATGGAACGTCAAAAGGAGGTAACTGTAGCACATCACCAAGGAAAGACGAACCATCTCGAGATCTCGGAGACTCTGATAGCATAGCGCCGGAGATACTTCTGGTGGGGAAAAAGTCGATGAGTGAGGTCATCGGGACCTGCGAAAGTGTGCCTGTGCACCAAATATGATTGACATCCGCCAAAGGCCATGTAGGAGAAGACTACGGCCGATTTGCCTCTCACAAACGGCCAGATCGACACGTTTATCTGGAGAGGATACAACTGGATGACAATGGTGGATCTTTTCAGCAAGGTTGCAATGGCGTACCAGGTGCAGAAGCGATCAGCGGAAGGAGCGTTGCAACGATTGTTCGAGCTTTACGGGGTTCCAGAAAAGATATCCGATGGCGGTCAAAAAATCGACAATGAGGCCATTCGGGAGGAGATGCGCATCTTAGATATAATATGGCACCTTAACACGCCTGGACACCCCCAAAAGCAGGGGATTCATCGAGCGCCATCGCAGCACCATTAGCGAACATCTGCGAGTATACCAAGGGGAGAAAGGGCTGGAACCGGGTATTGCCATGGTCGCGTATAACCACTCTATCATGTTAAAATCGTTTGATCCACTTGAAATGGGACACCCTGTATATATATATATATTTTTTTTAATTTTGAAGAGAAAAGATTATGTCTTGGCCGGGATTCGAACCCGAGTCGCCCGCGTCTCTAGCGAGGTGCTCTAACCACTGATCTATCAAGGCACATAAAAAAGATATATATATTAATCGATCATACCATTTTCATGGTCAATACCAACACTAGTACAGGCTTCATTCAATAGAAATTACTCTAAATCATTCATAAACATTGAAAAGAGCATGGGCGAGAGGGTGTCCACTTGTAGAACGCCCTGCGAAATATGGAATTCCTTAGAAAATTCATTCTGAAATTTAACGCTAAATGAAGCCTGGCTTTAGAGGGCTTGCAAGATGTTCACCCACTTTCTACTTACTCCAAATCGAAAGAGTTTTTCCCTTACCAAACTATGATTTATGGTACCGAATGCGTTTTGTAAATCTATAAATAATGCGTTAACCTACCTTTTGAATAAATTATTTATATTTATAATAATGATGATATTCATTTGTATGAAGGTTAAATTGAAAATCTGCTATACAGCGATCTGTTCAAGAGAAATAAAACTCGTAATCGTCTCACTAAAGTTTTCCTTTTGTGAAAACTGAGACAATCGCTCACTACGCCAAAATACATTATCCTGAAATAGGAGTCATGAGAGGAAAAGGGAAAGAAATTTCTGAAAAATCTCGTTCTATGTTTTCTTTTAGATAATGTCTTTAAAGTAGGAAAAACATGTAAACCAAGTAAGAGGAAAAAGCGATAAACAAATCAGAATATTCTCGCTCTAGTTTTTAGTTTAAACAGTGTTTAAATATTAAAAAAGTTTTAAATGCAGAAATTCATTCACCTGTTCAGATGATATAGAAGGAAACGTGAAATAAAATTCAGGAAAATCTCGCTCTAGTTTTCCTTTCATAAATATTGGAAAAATCATTTACAACTGGTATATGAGATGTAAGAGGAAAAGTGATTAAAAAGTGAAAATTTGACATTCATTCCATTATCTTTTAGTTAGTTACACTAACTAGGTACATTGATTTTTTTTTTTAGTAGTTGAATAACGAATAAAAATATAATATTCTCCAATTGATTAATTATTTAGGTAGAATACGGAATAAAGAAATGATTGTTTGTTCTGACCACCCTTCAAGAAATGATGTCTTCATTTGACAAAAAATAGTGAAAGTATTCGTTAGTTGAATAATTTTGCTTAAAATATATTTTATACAATGTTAATTTTTCTATACCATTTTTTCTTTGTTTAACAAACTGTACTGTGAAAAAGGCTAAAATTGTTTTTGAATTTTTAAAATATATAATACTATGTATTATGGCCTCTTAACGAATTTTCAAATATAGTTTTCTGAAAAAGAGAAATTTTGTAATGAAAAACAATTAAATTACCGGAACAAATAAGGAATATGATCAAATATATCTGCACTTTTGAAAAGAAATGCAAGCAGAAATTCTAAAATTTCCATAAAAGATATTCAAAATAGCGAGAAAAGATTATATTCTAACTGTTCCAGAGTAAATTGTCCTGAGTGAACGTTTCGGCAAATATTTCGAAGTTTTTTTTCCTTTTATTAAACACTTTATTGAAACATTACAATCTGCCACTTGTGGGCAACAAGTAATGGTGCTATTCCACCATATTATTATTATTATTATTATTTGTTCCACCATTCCATAACAAAACGAAAAATGATATAAACAAAATAAAATAAGTGAATGTAATAAAATATATACATGCGGTAATAAAAGGAAATTAATGCAAAAATGATAATAAAATAAAGTCTAGATAAAAAAAATAAAATAAAATAATGTATACATTCAAACCCTATTTACAATTTGCCTGGGTTCCCGAACTAAGCTTCTTCCCCTGGAATGAGGGCAAAGCAGGAGTGCGGAAGGCCCCTACCCCCTTTCCCAGCCGCGTCACTGGAATTAAACTCCAATGGATACTGGATTTCGAAGTAAAGATGATGATGATGATGATACAACGTAAACAGTATGTGTAAGTCAGTAATAGTTGCTGTGTACAGTTAATAAAATTTACTATATACAGCTAGTAATAAAATTACGTTTATTTTTGAGAATATTGGAAAGGAAACGGATGAAAAGTTGTGTCTTGACTCGAAGTGAAAACCTGTGAAACTGATACCTCTTCGTTTTTTAACTCGGAGTACCTCTATTGAAATATTAGTTTTTTGATTTATGACATTGCTGTTTTGAAGGAGCGATATTAACACGAATCCGCTCAAGTACTTTCGATAATTCTAACCTGAATACAACTCAAAACGCTCAGCCTCATTCATACTTACTACAAAATTGGCGTACCAGAACTAACGTACCGATATCAAATCATATAACCCTTTAATAGAAATGAAATAGTTTGCCCTAGCAATGGATAGAAATTTACTTGGAAAGCACATGAGATTACTTTGAAAAAGTATTGAATTACGTACTCTCGTTACTAAGACGACTGCTGAACCATAGAAACTAACGACTCTGACAAAACTATTATATACTCGTACAAATTTGTTTCTAAAAGTAGCTGAGTGTTTTGATATACTGAAGATCCGTCTGGAGAAGAAAAATGATTTTATCTGTTAACAGCCATGGTTTGGACCCTGAAGGATCTATATAACCTCCTCGGGGCTCACCCAGCCTTTAAAAATTGGGATTAAAACCTGGCGGTTCAGCGTGAACTTTGACAAAACCTCCGTGTACAACCGTTGTCCTAGAAACTGTAGTCTCTTTCGTGCACTGACCACTACATCGCAAAACGCGTAGTTGTGGAACAGTTTTTTTTCTAAGCAAATGAGTAAAAACTTTAAGAACTTTGTATCAATGAATATTTCTATACCGTTAATTTGATATTGTCAACATGTATAGTAGAATTAAGAAAATCAGAGCAACAACATTATTCACTGGTATTTAGTGCCTTATTGAACACTGGTGGTGTTTAACATTTTTACATATATAACAAGAATGAGATTATATTTTTGAGAATTTCAAGTGTAAAAATGAATAGTGGCTGAATTACGAATTTGAAATATAAAGATAACAGTTTTCAGTGTTGCATTTCTTCTTGGTATTCCAAGTGGAGACTTCTAGTGGTGATTTTTAGTTCCCATTATCTTCTTTTATCTTGTTTTACCGCGCCATCGGCCTGGAAAGGGAGAAAGGCAGAACACCGCGAAAGGGCTCATTATCAGCTCCCAGCTCTTCCTCCTCAACGAATTATAATTAAATTATATTCCACTTTTAAATCGGATTGGCCTGGATAGGTCATCAGAGGCCCTTAATGGTGAGGAAAAATTATGTTGGGAAGGGCAATCATCTGATACTGAACATACCGTTCTTTTGCCTTGCTCGAACAGATTTCTTTTTAAATTTTAATCTAAGAAACGGATTCGATATAGCCTGTTGCAGTGGCAATGACAGAATTCCGTTTCTGGAAAGAGCATCCGATCAATGATCTCCTTATAATGGAGTTCCGCTTCAATCGCCAACCGTGCAACATCTCAACGTCTCAATGCCCATGTAATAAGCTATTTCATTGGGTATTCTATCGTAAAAATATATATGAGCGATGACATCGACTTATAGACTATGAATATAAAGTTATAAATGTAATTGTAAACTTCAGAACCGAACGCGAGCATCGCCTTTCTGGCTTCATTTCCTTGGTGGTGTCAATTGTTAATAAGAGCTTTGGATATGTAGATAATAAACATTACTTTTAAATTATTACCCTACTTAAATATTTTATATTTTTTATTAATGTTATTCGGGTAGTTTTTCCGCAGGTTGTCACTTCGAGTTGAGTTTCAGATTTTAACTTTTCAATCGTTTCATTTTAATATTTTCCAAAAATACAAGTTATCGTGAGCTTTATTGTGGAGAAGGGAATGTAATTAATGGTAATAAGTAGATTTCGGAAATCATTTCATCAAGAAATAAAAGTTTCAACTATCGTTTCAAATTATAGATGATACATGTATTTTTAAACGCTCATAGCTAATATAGTTGAAATCATTCCTGAAGTATATACATTTCCCATAATTACATTATCTTTTCCTTATAAAGCTCATGATAACTTGTATTTTTCGAGTATATTAAAAATGAAACGAATAAACCGTTAAAACTTATTAATTAAATTGTTAGCTCACTTGATTGATACATCAGATATATTTAATTGATTAAAGTGAGTATTACTCTTAGATCAGTAAAATACACATAAAGGTTGGTAATGAATGAATAATAGCTGGTCTATGAAATAGAGATGAAGGCCTACAAATTGCCAGAAAAGTCAAAGACATAAAAAATTGTATGCTTATATTTTTCCTTCACCGTAACTCCATGCGAACTTCTCGGATTGAAAATATTTATATTTATTGTGCATCTATTCTTTAATGCATTTTTATTACTCTACTTTATAGTGAATTGAATCCAATATAGGTTTCACTCATTTTTTTTTCCGTGTTATAATAATAATAAAGTCTCATTTATTCTGAGACGAGACCCCTTAGAATAATAAAACAAAAAATAATAATGGGCTATAGTGTCTTTAAGTACGATTACAAGTAATTAATAAATGAAAATAAATTTCGTTTTTATTTAAGTTAGCTTGTTTGTTTATTTTTACGTCACTTTTTATGCTGCTATGGCTATAACTTTTTATAGCGGGAGCTCTAAATTTTGCCTATCCAGGTTTAATTAGGATAAGGATTTTTAACGAGTACCTGACCGTACAGGATCGGGACCCCCAAGTTTACGTTCCTTTCGATGGACGACATAACTAAGGATTTTAAGATATTTTGCTTACTCACTACCTTTAAAAAATCTTAGGGCCACCTACGGGCTACGAACCCGCGACCTTGGACATAGTAGCTGCTAATTAGAAATTAAAATAAAGAAAAATATATGAATGAGATAACAATAATTATAAAGAAAGAAAACAATTAATATTTACTGAAGGATGTAATTAGTTGGAGGGTGTAGTCATAAATTACACCAAATAAGTTAAACTTATTTTTTTATCAGGGCTATGAGAGAAAAACAAACAAAACAAAAATAACTATAAAAAAGATTGCAGTACAAAGAGAGAATATAATAACATATAGACTTATAGAAAAGTAAAAAAATTAGCGATGGATATATATGAATAAAAAAATTACAGATAAGTGTACAGAAGGGTAATAATGCAAAGAAATACAAGGAGAAAGAAAAATGAGAAGGTAAACATTAAGATACAAGATGAAAAGGTATAAATGTAAAATGGTGAGATTTAAAAGAATGAAAAACCTAGTTCAATTACAGATAATAATATAAAATGTAAAATGTATGATAATTTACTACTAGAGTGTTATATATGTTGGGTGTAATATGTATGAAAATTAGTACAAAATATGACGTTAATATATAAAATATTAATATTTACATTAATTAATTAATATTTACATATATATACATTTTATGGAAAACAAAACAACAAACAAATAATGAAATAAAAAAATAAAAAAACGTAATAAAAATTTAAAAATAAAAATAAATTTTTTTTATTATTACCATAACTTAATAACCAACGGGCGTTGATGACCTAGATGTTTTACGCCCCTAAACCCAAGAAAACAAACAACAAACAAAAAATAAAAAAACAACTATAATTTAATAAGATGTAACTGGGTATGAGGCCTTTGGTTTCAAAATCGGGAACATCCTTTTTTTCCCCAAAAAATTATTTTTTATATGTTTTTAATGCCAGAAATGATAATAGTTGTTCTTCTTTCAAAACCGTCTTGATCCTTCAAAAAACAATACCAAAAGATTCCATTTCCTATCAAAAGTGGTTACATCCAATACATTAAATGAAAATTTTTGATGTATGAAAAAGAAAAATCAAAAATATGTATATACTATATATTGTTTAATTATATTGCTTAAAGTGGTTTTTTTTTATGAATGTCTATTAATTTTTTATTTTTTTCAACCATAAACTAACCAGATAGCGATATATTCTGATCAAAGTTAGGTACACCCAACATATTTTTGCTATTAAATGAGATTTAAAATAAAATTTATTTGAAAATTAAATAATAATTAAAAAAAATAGTCAGTAATTATTGTTTGAATATTATTTAGATATATAGATATTATTTAGATAGATTGAATATTAGATTATTTTTTAAAATTGAATCTTTTTTGACGAGTTCTGAAATTTTTTTGAAAACGGATGTAACAGGTTTTGAAACTAAACGCCTCATATGTGAACAGCTAAATTAGAAGAAAAAAAATTAAAACGCATCATTCATGCATCAATTAAAACATTTTAATCTTAAAGTTGAACTGATATTTCCGAATTTTTACTGAACTTGAGCCGCTGTGTTAACAGTAATAATAATAATAATATTAACTCTTAGTCTCATTTGCGATATAGGTACGAAGTAATATGGCTAATATCACCTCACCGAGCCTGAAGAAAGTTTAATTTTTAAGTTCAATTCTCCATTTTTTAGATATTTATCATTCAATCTGGTGTTTGACTGTTATAACAAATTATAACAAAAATATGGATTTGGCCACTTTCCTGATCTCCACTACGATTATTATCGAGTGTTACGTAATGGCTGTCATTTATTTCGTCAGTGACTTTTCATAGAGGAATATTGTTTTATGGACTCTCCTCCTCCCACCGCCTCCTTTGGAAACAGGATATTATAAAAGAAATATTGCGCCATTCCGTCCCTGGATACAATTCAAGAAAGAATGGTCTCCGAGAAACCAATATAGCGGCCAGTTTTCAAGGGACTTATGAAATAGAGTGTCCTGTTCCTTTACCCCCTTCATCTCTCTTTCTCTCTTCCTCTTCCCTTTTTGCTGACGCAATTAAGCCTTCGTCGGTCCGCATAAATAACAAGAGAGTGTGGAAAGCCTGCTATGAAAGGAGGTTCAACCTTGCTTTAACTCTGCTTTAGGTTTTTCTTCTAAAAGAAGTTTTATTCATAGTTTTTGCACATATTTTTCATGGCATAAAAACATTTGTATCAAAACACTTTTAAGATCTCCAGGAATTATATTTTGGCACCCAGGTGTTCATTTATAAGAATAATTAATGTGTAAAAAAAAAGAAGAAAGTTTGTTAGATAGAATAGTCTAGAATAGAAAAGTAACTTTATCCTGGATTTGTCCATTTAGTATAACAAACATATATCTGACCAGAACTATGTAATACAAATCATGAACTATTTATAAAATGTCAAAAAAGTAAATAATAATAATAATAATAAATAAGAATCATGCAAAAATACTAAGCAAACGAAGAGAATAAATAAATTAAAAACAACAATTAAGATTAGAATGCAATACTTTTTCGACATAATGTATATCTTCTTTCTACAAAAATCAATTATTCAATACTAATTCTAATCTCTATATCTCTAATATCTAAGTGGGGATCCTTGGAAAAATCAAGGATTTAAATGAGGTTAGTGAAGAAGCATGGCGGATGATAGGAGGGATGGAGTTCCACACTGTGGTGAAGCCGGCGAGACAGGAAGGCTCGAATGTTTTGGTTCTGTGGGAACGAGTATAGAGATCGGAAAGGCGAGATCGTTTCATGGTGCTGGACTGAGGATTTTAATTGGAGACCCTAGATATGGAATTGGCGTTGAGAGTTAATGGAGTGGTATAAGAATGAACCGACTAAATATTGTCTATGAATGGGAGGAAAGTAGCTCTGTTGTCCTAGAAGACTGTATCGTTTCTTGGAAAACTGTTGTGCCGGTATGGGATTTGCCCTAAATCACGCTCAATAACCAGGTTTTTCACTAATTAAGGGTACCCACATTATAGAGGTTGGTTAATCACTAGGAGGGTTTACAGATCCCATAGGGTCTATCCGTGGCTGTTAACAGATTAAATAATTTATCTGCTACAGCCGGATTTCAGGCCAGAATCTAGAGCATATCGAGCAACTCAGAACTCTACCCACTGAGCTAATCATCTCCTTTACTTCTCCTGATGTGAACATATAATAAGTATTATTTGGTGTAAATATATGCATTCGTAAGGATAATAAAACATTTAGATTCGTACGTTTTCTCTTGCCACACAGCTCGCTTAGTAAATATTAGGTTCTTCTGTTTCTTAAATGACGGTTATAAGTCAACTGTTGTGTAGAGGATAGCATAACAATCTTTTTTGCCCAAGGTCGCAGTCAGGCAGGTGGCCCCAGGAATTTTTAAATATGGACTAAAAAATTCTTGGTTATACCGTCCTTCAGAATGGATGTGAAATGGCGGTTCTGAGCCTTACAATATCCAGATACTGCTTAAAAATCCCTATTCAAATTATTTCTGGATAAGCAAAATTTAGGACTCACAGTGAAGCATTTTCCTGTCAATTTATAGTTAAATTGGGCTGCTGACCTAAGATAATTATATATACTTGAGGGCTCCTTACCACTAAGTTGTGAAATATCTTCCATGTCAGCGATGTAACTTCCTTGACCTCTCCCCTATTCTTTTACACACACACACTTTATATACAGGGTGTCCCGAATTTAAATGGCAAAACTTCAGGAACTTATAGGGAACCGAAAAACTAAGACAAAAAGTCCTTTAGAGATTTGCTCGTTTTTGCTTAGTTTTAGAGAAAATCGCGAAAAAAGAAACAAAACAAAAATGTTTCCGGTAGCGAATATCATCTTTCAAAGTTCGTCAGGCTAGGCAGTGAGATATGTAAACACTTAATGCTATCCTTTACATTCTTTTATTTGTTTACATTTTGGCGTCCTTCTAGGATTATAATTCATAAATCAGTCTTCCGTCAGTTACTCAGATATTTTTGTGTGAATAGCATCAGCCACAATGCCGCATACATATTCTAATGTTGAATACGCTGATATGATTTTTGTGTATGGTTTCTGTAACGGTAATGCTTTAGAAGCGGTGCGGGAGTATGCGCGCCGATTTCCTAATAGAAGAGTGTCTAATCGACGAGTCTTTTCGTTAACTTTTAATAGACTACGAGAGACTGGGTCATTCTTAATACGTAATGAAGGCCACCAATTGCAGGCAGCAGTTAAAACAGATTATCGGAGAAGAAATTGTGTCCAAATTGTGATCTTCTGTATTGTCTTAATAATCTGAACAATACCATCTAAGATATTAAATTATTATTATTAATTTAACCGGAATTCAACTTTACATTTCTATCAAATAATACAATCTTATCTTAATTTATCTTCGAACAGATACAATATACCTATGGAGTCTGCAGACCCTCCTGGAGCCTTCATGGAGTGGGTATCCTCAATTGAGAGAAAAACCTAGCGGTTGAGTTTGCTCTGGAGCTTATCAACTCCCTGCACAAACTTTGCTTTAGAAACAGTGCAGTCTCTACCATTTACTGAACCCAAGATTCTTCATGGGTTGTAGTGGTGCAGGTTTGTTTTGTTTTCTTCCAACATACTTTCATCCATTCGTTATGTTTCTTCTTCATATGCTCAGACTAATATGAACCAGTTGTTTCGCAATTCTGCGAGAAAAAAAACTGGTTCAAAACCAGAAGAATTATGTGATTCTTTTTTATACATATTCTAATGTTGAAAACGCTGATATGATTTTTGTGTATGGTTTCTCTAATGGTAATGCTACGGTGCGGGAGTATGCGCGCCGATTTCCAAATAGAAGAGTGCCTAATCGACGAGTCTTTTCGTTAACTTTTAATAGACTACGAGAGACTGGGTCATTCTTAATACGTAATGAAGGCGACCAATTCCAGGCAGCAGTAAGAGCAGATTATCGGAGAAGAGATTGTGTCCAACGCACCTTCGATAACAATCCTGAGACTAGCATCCGAAGAGCATCTGCTGCATTAGCAATATCGCGGCAAGCAATATGGCGAACTTTGAAAGCTGATATTCGCTACCCATAACATCTTCAAAAAGTTCAGAATTTATTACCTCAAGATTATGTCAAGAGATTGAATTTTAGTAACTGGTTTCTTGAAAAAAATCGCGATGATAATTTATTTCCATTAAAAATTATACGGACCAATGAAGCTACCTTTACAAGGGGAGGAATTGTTAATCAAAGAAATTATCTTGTATGGGCTCTTGAAAATCCCAGAGCTATTAGAGAGAATAGGTTTCAGCATGAATTTGCTATTAACGTTTAGCTTTGGAATTTGGAACGCATTACTAGTGAGATCATATTTTTTACCTGGAAGATTGAATGGTATCACATTTACACATTTTTTGGAGAACGACTTTTCTAATTATTTAGATGACATTCCCTTACAACAGCGGATTGAAATGTGGTTCCAACTCGATGGATGTCCAGTCATTATAGCAGAGTTGCTCGAGCTTGGCTGGGTATAAATTATCCACAACGATGGATTGGACGTGGAGGAGTAGTACCTTGGCCACCCAGATCACCTGATATGACACCCATGGATTTCTTCGTATAGGGAACCTTGAAGCAGAAAGTTTATTAGGTGTCAATCAACTCAAGAGAGCAATTAAGAGACCGAATCATAGATGCAGTGCACCAAATATCATCAGAACAATGTTTAGCTGCAATTTATCAAGTGAGTGCTAGATGTAATGCTTGCATTGGTGCAAGAGGACAACATTTTGAGCAATATTTACATTAAAAAGAACATAACATAAATATAAATGTAAATAAATAAGTATACAAATGAAAACTTGTTTTGTTTCTTTTTTTGCGATTTTCTCTAAAACTAAGCAAATACGAGCAAATCTCTAAAGGACTTTATGGCTTAGTTTTTCAGTCCCATATAAGTTCATGAAGTTTTGCCATTTAAATTCGGGACACCCTGTGTGTATATATATAATCAGCTCTAAGATTAGGAGGTAAGAAGAAGGAGAGTAGAGAGTATAGAGGAAATTTAGTTATTAGTTTACTCTCTTGGTTATAAGTCACGTGGTTAGTTCACACAAGAAATGTCTCTTGTATATCCATATTTTATCTTTTCAATAACTTAATAAATTTATATCTTTCTTACTAGTCGTCCGCCGTTTGTTAACTGTCCAATAAGCTATATTAACATAAAATGACGTTATATGATTTAACAAACAACAAACGTCGCGACGGTTGAATTCGCTAAGTTTTATCTGTTCATTACGACAGGTATTTTTGTTTTATTTGTGATGTTATAAATAAATTTAAGAAAGACTGTATAAAGATTCAGGAGTTTTTTCTTCAACTCAATATTACTTCGAAAGAATTTCTTTATAAATTTGTAATGGATGTTATTCGAGGCAGACGGTTTGTGCCTACGTTCTCCTGTTTCTTGGAAGAATCTTTATTCATCGTAGTCTTTAGATTGTTTTTTTTTTCATTTTCGATCTCCAGCGCCGAATTTCTCAGTCTAATAATAACATTATTTTTGCGTGTTTTAGAATTATTTAATTATTCCGTCAATAACTTTATGGAAATAATCACAAATAATCTTACTTCAAACGTTTAGCTTATTTGTTTGCTTATTTAACGTCAATTTATGCTGCTACGGTTAGACGTACGATGCTGCAGTGGGAGCTCTAAATTTTGTTTAATTAGAATATGGATTTTTAACGAGTGCCTGATATCGTACAGGCTCTGGAGCTCCGTTTAACGTCACTTCCGATGGACGCCATAACCAAAGATTTTACTCCCTTAAAAAAATCCTAGGGGCACTTGCCGGGCTACAAAACCGTGATCTTCGGCTTAGTAGTTTGTTATAACCACTAGAGCATTGAAGAGACGTTTAGCTTGTTTAAGCTCAATACCTCTTTATTGTCTTGTATAATTTATCACGATCTTATTGAAGAGTAGAATGTACAGTGTTACAATATCCCCAAGTCATTTATTTGTTTGTGAGCTTCGTCCTTTAAACGGCCATTGAAGGAACATACTCATTGAATTTACGAACAGGTGGACAAGCCTTATAGGATTTTTCAATTGTGTCCCTGAGACCCACTCGAATTTATCGGAGCATAAACTCGGGCGAGCTCATCAGATAAAATGGCTAGCTAGGAAGGCCTTTATACCGTAAAAAGCCTCATTTCGCTCTCCCTTGGATACCAAACGCTTTGGCGTCAATATATTGGTTCTTGCTTTTATCCTCATTCTAATTCTTTCTCCACACATTTTTTATATTTTACTTATTCATTCATTTTTTATTCTTTTTCTTTCCATCTGCAGTATCATCATTGCTACTGAATTCCGAAGAAGCTGTGAAGTAATATAGTTTATCTTGTATATAAGTACGTATCACTGCTCCGGAAGTATAATGACAACTGCAAAAATGAAATTTTACTGGAGAAGCAAAAGAAAAATATGTAATTCAAATTTGTCTTAATAGAATGGCTTATAGATAGGTTTAATTCTTCTATTAGAGTAGTTTATAAACGTATATGGGTTATGTCGATTTACAAACTAGTAGTAAATGCATTTATGAGCCCGCCAAGGCAATTTTACAGATGTGTCATTACACTTCCGGAGCAGCGATATGAAATTCTACTATAGAATTGTAGTTATTGCTACTATATTATATTATTAAAACAAGAAGTAATCTCAGTTTACAATTCATTAAACTAAACAAGAAATTACTCACAAATAATTAATACTCATATTTATATCAATTATAATATAATTTCAGAGCGATTTAATCCATCAGAAAACCGAAATGCCCTACAATTGAATTATGGTAATAAATTAAAGCTTAAAGAGTGAGACAAATTTGGGTTACGATACTTTCTACAAAATATTCAATTTAGTTTTTGGAACATTGTTTATGTTCCACTGAATAAAAACAATAGTTTGAGTAATTGTGCTATTTTAAGAGGAAACAGTTTAATATGTTCCAGTACAAATAATCAATATAAATTTGTTTTCACCTCGAAACCAATTTTATAGATTTTTTTTTATGCGAGAATTTTGAATTATAAGTCATATATGATACTCAGCAATCAATTTCATAAAATTTAATTGACTTAGTTGAGCGTTGGGATCAATTATGAGTGTTGAAAAGTATAGAAAGAGGCGTTGATGGAGGCGTGAAATGTATGCAAAGTTTCCTTGTTTAGGTTACATTGCGGCTGAGGCTGTATTATCACTAAGGCTCGGATTTATATGCAACAAAATTATTGAAATATGCCATAAAAGATAAGATATTGTATATCTATATCTGACTGCGTGAGGGGGGAGCATAGTTTGTAGAGCCCTGTCTTGCTGTGAGGCATGTTGGAACGGCATATCCTCCTGGGACTCACCCAGTCTCAATAAAGTGGGTACTTTTCATCAGGAGAACACCTGGCGATTTAACGTGTTCTTGGATAAATCCCATTCCTGCACAACCTTTATCATAGAAACAGAATTTAGGCTCTACCATGTACTGAACCCAAGATCTTTCATGGGTTGTAGTGGGGCAGGTTTTTTAATCTGTAACTAATATCTGAGAATATTGAGCCATAAATAAATTATATTAATTATAAGTGATAATGAATCACTGGTATCATTATTTAAATATTTCATTTTTAAGGTGTTGGGATTATTTTATAAGTTTTTTAGCTTAAAATCCTGACACATTAATTACATTAAATAAAGCGGTTAATATTTTCAATTAAATAAAAGATACATCTGTTACAACAAAACGATTATTACAATTGTTAACCATTTGTATTTCGGGATTGCTTTTGGTGAAACATATTCTTTTTTTTATTTTATTTTTTACAAAATAAATAGTTATTAATTTTATCTATAATTATTGAGATTTCACGCTTGTATTGATTTCTTAATATCCTCTGAAATACCTTAATCAACAAGTTGAATTCAAGATTACCTCTTGACTGTACATAGCTTTACTATACCAAGCACGTCCGTATGTTCCCCCAGCAATCTTCATCAGAAGGGAAGCAATCTTCAAGCGTCTTCACGCACTAAGTCATCCAGGAGTATGCAGCTCAAGGAAATATATAACGAAAAGTCTTTTCTTACTTTCTATAAGCTAGCGGACTAAAATCTTAATAGAAATATCTTGGTGTTAGAAGGTGCTGGTCGGACATCAGACGGTAGATATTTAGTATTACCGTGCACTATCGGCTAATCTCCATACTTTCCAATCCTCTCGAAAGAAATAGTCCTGTCTCAAACATCAAATTTACAGTCCAAACTCCTTGTTCCACTTCAGTCAGGCTTTCGTCCTGGTTTCTCTACACAATCTCACCACTGACATACATGCAGTCATAACAACAACCAACTAACTGTTCTAATCCTACTTGACTTTTCTGAAGCTTCGATACCTTGGACTATTCTATCCTTTTTGCCAAACTAAAGTCACTGCTCTTTTCCAACAGCTCTATTCTATGGTTCCAATCTTTCCTCTCTGACAGGTCCCAAGCAGTTTCCATGCCCAATCTATCCCTTTCCTCTTTCCTCACTCTATCCTCAGGTGTGGCACAGGGCTCAAGCATCTCTCCTCTCCTATTCAACTGATACATCAGCGATCTTCCTAAATCTGTTCACGAATATTCCTACCATCTATATGCTGGTACTATACACCACTGTATGTAGTATGTATGTACCATCATCTATATACCACTGTTCATAACATCTATATCTATCCTTTCCTCCTTCTGAGCTATTATTTGCGTTTTCCAGTATTCAGAAAGACCTAAATAGGATCATTGGCTAAGCAAAGCTGGACAAACTGGAATTGAACGCAGTGAAAACTAATGGAAATGGACAAAGGCTCCTAAACATTGCAGCTTAAAACGATCTTGTCATTGCAATTACGTTAATACCTCATAAAGATCAGGTTAATAGTATTTGTAAGTAGTTTAAATTTCTGTCAGTAAATATTTGTGCACGACTTCTGAATAAAGGATCTATAAAAACACATGTCTTGGACTTGGCCTATGCCAGAACAAGGGAACCTTTAGGGCATATTTTCCTTGAGAGTTATTCTTGTATGTACCTATCTTAGAGTTAACCACTTTAGCAGATGCAATGTCATATAATCTTTCAAACTATATAACGCCATTAAGTAAATAAAGTTTATTCTCAATTATTTTAAATTGTTAATTGAAATGTCTTTTATAGTATTGAGTTTTAGCTCATTATGGTTGTATTTCAAACGATGTTCTTTTAGTGATTTTTGATACTGTTTTGTCAAGTTTGCAGAGTAGTGATAATGGAGGAGTAATCGTGTAGGAAAGTGGGGCTGAGGATAGACTTACGAATGAGGATTTTAATTCAGAGCGACAGCTGTAATAAGTAGGATAAGTGCCTGAAATTGTTTGCTATGGATCGAGTGATATGTTGTGTGTGCACGGAGAAAGTGAGGTGTCTTATTATTTTGTCCGGTTAGTGTTGGTTGTACTTAAGTGTTTTCTCGTATAAGGTGATGGCACTGTTGTGTTTTCATATGAATTTTTCGAAAAGGATAATTTTTTGAAAAAACGAATAATTTATTCACTTTAACATGAACGCAGTTTCAGACTACTTCAAAACTCAAGACAAACGCTCTTTAAAAATAAATTATTGGCAAGTAGATTATAAATACATTAAAAGATCGTGAAAAAATTAAAATAAAATACTGTTGCATTAAACCATAACAGAAAAACACTTAAGGTAGTTCTGGTGAAAAATATGTATAGCCTCAAAATAGATAAGTACACATATAATGCTTTTATTATTAAACAGAATTCTTATATTTGTGCAGCATTCTAAAATGATGGTACATAAAAAACATTAAATATAGAAAAACATTTCCAGTACAATGCCATCTACAGGACGGCGTAGATGATACATTTCGATATGACATAGCGGTTTTGCTAGAAGGTTAGTTTTCCCCTGCATTTAAGTAGAGCTGTAAATTAGGATTAGGGCTTATTTATAAATAAAAACTGAGATTTACTACTAATTTTGTTTTATTTAAACAAACAACATCTGCACAGTAAGAACACGAAAATCATAGACAGCGAGAGCTGCCATCTAGGCTAAAATATGCAAACAACTAAATGGGCAACGACACTTTGCCTTTACAGCCAAGATCAAAATTTTAACTCAACACTCCCACTAAAATTTTACATGATAAGATAACGTAAAAATATTCTATACTTAAATACCTATTACAACTTATCCATTATTTGTTCTCTTAGAAAGACAAAGGATTGAGTGGGCAATGGTTTTGTTAATATATCAGCAAGCTGATTTTTACTTGGGACATAGGATATATTTATGAAACCATTCTCCACTTTCTCTCGAATAAAATTGTATTTAACATCTATATGTTTGGTTCGTTTGTGAAAAACTGGGTTATTAATTAACTTGATGGCACTCTGATTATCAACATATAGCTTCACAATAATATTTTTCACCTAAGTCCATTAACAATTGCTGTAACCATAGTATTTCCTTAGCAGCTTCACAGGCTGCGACAAACTCTGCTTCCATGGTAGAGAGAGCAATGGTCTTTTGCTTTTGGCTTATCCATGTTACTGGCCCGCCATTCATCAAGAATATATATCCAGTGGTAGACTTTCGAGTATCCACATCTCCTGCAAAGTCAGCATCGGAGTACCCTATCAGATCATTGCTTTCTCCATACCGTGTGGTAGGAGAAAATATTTGCTGGTAATCAATACCAGGGACTTGATTGAACCCACGCGCACATAATCGAGCCTTGCAACGGTTTATTTTTCCATCAACATCTCTCTTAATGGAAAATACCCACTTCGTTGTGAGTGTTCTCTGTCCAGCTCGCTTCATTGGGGTCCATGTCTGATTCTCGTCATGAGCATTCAGTTCTTCTTTAATGGCTTGCAACCATTCATTCTTCTGTGAACTATTCATTGCCTCATCAAATGATGATGGTAATACAAATTCTACTAAATTAGCCTCAATATTCAAATTTCTCCTTGGTCTCAAAATTATTGGTTCACGTAGAGAATCATCAAGGATCTGTGATGGTTCATAATCAGGATCATCATTGTTGCAACTGTGCATACTTCCGTCATTCTCATTCAATGAGTTATTATTTGAAGAATTTTCATTCACAGATTCATCTTCGAGTATGACTCCAGAGTTATCCTGTTGTACATCTTCATCACTTTCTTCTACAAATATTTTTGCTATATTCTGTCTTTTTTTAGGAAATTTATCCTCATCAAAAACAACATTTCTTGATACTTTAATTTGTTTTGTTTTCATGTTGTACATTCTGCAATTGGTATTATCATACCCAACCAATATCATCTTTTCACTTTTTTTATCTAATTTGGTTCTCAACTGATCAGGTATATGCACATACCCTTCACTACCAAATACTCTAACATGCTCCAAAATTGGTTTGACTCCATTCCACAACTCTGATGGCGTTTTATCTAATGTTTGGCTAGATGAGGTTCTATTGAGCAAATACACTGCACAATTTATGGCTTCTGCCGACAAATCCAGGGAAATGTCACGTCCATACAGCATGGATCTAGCACTTTCTACAATTGTTCTTATTTCTCTTTCTGCCCGTCCATTTTGTTCTGGGGTATATGGGGCAGTGCATTCATGAACAATACCTTCTTTATTTAAATAGTCTTTGAATGCATTGTTAATGCATTGTAATGAAAATAAACCTTTTTACGAAAATCTAGGCTTTATTATTCACAATGATCATATGAATATTTTTAAAAGGTTACAATAGGTTATAATTTCTAGAATATATAATAAATCATCACATTCTTCCGTCCTATTAAAATTTTAATTCATAGTCCTTCAATCGGGAAGGCGCGCGGTGCTCTCTAGTAGAGCGTCGCAGAGAATTTTCATGAGGCTGAGCCTCTTTGTTTATACTGTGTCCTGTATCCTGGGTATCTTGATGTTGAGGGGTTCTTGCAGGTTCCGGCTCCTGTTGCCCAGTTGGCTCGAGCTCCGGCTCAATTTCCTCTGGTTCTGTCTCAGTGATCGTCCCACCTTGAGGTGCTAAATGTTTCAACGATACTGTTGTCTCTCGCCCGTCTCCGAGGCGTACCCTGGCATACTGTGGATTGACGTCAAGAATGTCAACTTCCTCAACCAATGGATCGAATTTACTTCTTCGTATCTGTTTTTTCATCAAAGCTTTCTGTGAAGGTGAAAGCCAAGTCGGGAGTGAAATGCCGTTAGAAGATCGTCTGTTGTGCCGAAACATTCTCTCATGAGGTGTCTCGTTGGTTGCTGTGCACAACAGTGATCGAATTGAGTGAAGAGCATCCATTCGCCTACCCAATTCCCAATTCGATGGATCCAGCTTCCTATGTTCAAGAGTAAGAGATACAGTGCGCCAAATTGTGCCATTTTCTCGTTCAATTTGGCCATTTCCTGTAGGGTTATAAGGCGACGACATGAAAGTGGCTACTCCCCTACTGTGAAGAAATTGTTGTAGCTCCCTGGATGCGAATGAGGTTCCTCGGTCAGTGTGCACATACGAAGGTAGACCAAATGTGGTGAATAAGTCAACAAGGGAGTCAATTACTGTTGATGAGTTCATATTGGGGCACGGGTAGGCGAATTGAAACCTAGAGTATTCATCGACAATCGTTAAGAGGTATTTGTTCCTTGATTTTGACGGAAGAGGGCCCTTGAAGTCCATGCTGATTCTCTCGAACGGATGCGTCGCCTTAACGAGAGTAGACTTCGAGTTTTTGTAAAATTGAGGTTTTAAGACATTGCAGGACGGGCACGATGCCGTCATCCTTTTGACATCCTCTACTGAATAGGGTAAATTGTGAGTTCTTACCCAGTGGATCATTCTAGTCACCCCAGGGTGGCATAAGTCGCAGTGTTGTGAATATAATTTTTCAATTTGGGTTGCGTTACATACCCTGGAGAATGTATCTGCTACTTGATTATATTTTCCCGGCCTGTAAATTATTTCATAATTGTAACATGACATCTCCAACCGCCACCTCTGTATCTTCTCATTTTTTATTTTATTCTGATGTTTCATATCAAACATGAACGATACAGAGCGCTGGTCCGTAATAATTTTGAAAAATCTTCCGAGTAAGAAATGTCTCCATTTTTTAAGGGCACTGACAACAGCATAAGCCTCCTTCTCAACGGCTGAATGTTTACGCTCGCTGTTGCTCAGCTTTTGAGAAAAGAATGCAACTGGCCGTCCACACTGCGATAGAACAGCTGAAATTGAGAAATCAGAGGCATCCGTTTCAACTAAGAATGGCTCCAAGTCATCAATCGTACTCACTATTGCCTTAGAGATCTCAGTTTTGAGTTGGTCGAAGTCAGATATAGCTTCAGGAGTCAAGGGGAAGGTTTTTCAGTTAAGAAGCCGTTTGACTTTGTCCGAATAGTTAGGGACCCATCTAGAATAGTGCACGAGCATTCCGATTGTCCGCTCAAGGGCCTTCCGACTGTCTGGAGGTGGAAGATTGAGCAGCGACTTTAGACGTTCAGGGTCAGGAGATATGGTCCCACTTCCGATTTTATAACCAAGCAAATTTATTGAAGTTAGTGAGTACTTGCTTTTTTCTTGATTGATTGTGAAACCATATTTTTTGACTGCATCAGTGAAGCGCTTGAGATTTTTATCGTGTTCCTCCCTATTCCGACCACACACCGTTACATCATCCAGGTAAGCATATGTTTTCTCAAGTTTTTCGTGAGTAATAAAGTCATCCATCACCCGCTGGAAGGTGGGTACTCCATCTGTCAATCCAAAAGCTAGGCGTCGAAATTGATACAAATGGCCACATGCCTCAAACGCGGTGAAAGGCCGATCTTTTTCTCGTAAAGGTACCTGGCGATAAGCGCTTTTGAAGTCGATTGTGCTAAAAATAGAATTTTTGAAACCTTGGAAACAATATCCTCGAGACTTGGGAGGGGATATGCGTCAAGGTGCGTGAACCGATTAATGGTTTGGGAATAATCTACGACCATTCGCTTTTTATGACTCTCGTTTTTTACAACGAACGCTTGTGCCCTCCAGGGAGACCTACTTTCTTCAATAATCCCATCAGCAAGCAGTTTTTCAATTTCTTTCTTCATGAAATCGGCGTCTTCTAAAGAGTGCTTCCGAGATTTGGTGATTATGGGTTCGACGTCGTTAGTTAGAAATTCAAAAAGAGGAGGAGGCTCTATCTTTGCTGGAGCCAGATAACTGATAGTCAATGGAGGTTTGATTCCCCCAAAGGTAACCTTGAGTTCAGAGTGTTGTTTTAGTAGATCATGTCCAACAATAACATTAGCACACAAATCGGGTAATACACTGAATTTTGTTTTAGTTTTTGTTTTAACGGTGACCCAACAACTCCAAATGAGCTACACAGTAATTAGAAATAGGCTTGCTGAGAGATGTTGAAGCCATGGAGACTCTACCAATTGTAGGGTACATTTTCAGGTTACAGCTTTTCGCAAAACACTGTGATATAAATGTCTCGGAGCTCCCTGTATCAATCAAAGCAAAGGTAGGAGTGGAATTTACCAGAACTTGCACTTTAGCTTTGTCGAGGACAGTAGAGGCTGCAACGAGTGCGGCTGATGAGGGTGCTTTTTTAGTTGATCTGCAGACAGATTTCCAATGGCCCGTCTTCTGGCATCTTTCGCATGTATCATTTAAAGCGGGGCACTGCTGACGAGTATTATGTCGCTGCCGACCACAAAAATAGCATTTTTTATTTTTGAAATTCGAGTCCCTGGGCCTAGTTGCTGCCAAATTTGCTATATCTTCCGACGAATTATCACTTTCCAGAGGGATAGATGAAGAAGCGTTAAGGGTTAGCTCAGAGGTGTATGATGCAGATTGATTTTTGGCTGATTCTAGAGCTCGAGCTTTTTCAACAGCCTCATCTAGAGTTAGCTTGTTAAATTCCAATAGTCGCAGCCTTATCTGGTTTGAACTGAGGCCGCGAATGAACGAGTCACGGACATATGTTTTCCGATGTGTTTCTGCTTCAACGTCCGCAAACTCACAGTTTTTACTCAACTGTTGCAATGCTTGGTGGTATTGGTCAATTGTCTGATCTGGAGACTGCTTACGGGAAGCCAGTTTATGTCTTGAGAAAATTTCGTTTATTGGTTTCACGTACTTTTAGTGTTTCAATAGCTGTCGCGTACGTGCCCTTATCGGCAATCAATTGGTAAACAGTATGTAAGATGTGATTAGTAAGCAAGCTCAACTTACCTCGATCATCAATCGTTCCTAAAGCCGCGATGAAATTTTCGAACGTCTTCAGCCAGTAATTCCACTCCTGAGCAGCTGCAGGGGAGTGTGGATCTCCGTCGAACTTCTCCGGTTTCAGAAATATGATCATTGTGAATAATAAATTGTAATGAAAATAAACCTTTTTACGAAAATCTAGGCTTTATTATTCACAATGATCATATGAATATTTTTAAAAGGTTACAATAGGTTATAATTTCTAGAATATATAATAAATCATCACATTTATTCTCCTCCATTGTCTGTATGTAGAGTTTTTACACTGTGCAAGTATTTGTTTTTAACAATAGCATTATACCTCTTAAAATATTCAAGGGTATCGCTTTTATTTCTCATGAAGTACACATGTCTATAGCTAGTTGCCGCATCTTTGAATAATAAAAAATATCTCATACCTTGAACCGATGTATGACTCATTGGACCACAGACGTCACTATATACCAAGTCTCCAGGTTTTAGTTCTGCACGACTTGATTTATGGAATGGGAACCGAGACTGCTTCCCATAAGCACATGCTTCACACACTAAGTCAGTCTCATCACTTTTTTCAATATTTAAACCTTCAACTATATTGTTTACACTCATTTTTTGAATTTCTTTAAAGTTTAAATGTCCTAATCTCTCGTGCCACTTTTTTATATCACTTTTATTCTTCTGCACTAAATTGCATGTGTCAGACACAACTGTTTCAATGTCTAGTTCATATAAATTGTTCATTTTATTTTTGCACACATCACAACATTATCGCCTTTGTAAATTAAAGCACTACTGTCCTTCTTGATAATGGAATAACCTTTTCTTGTAATCATGCCTTCAGAATTCAAGTTTCTTCTTAAGCTTGGCAAATGTAGTACTCCATGCAACATGCTTAGCTCCCACTGTCCATTAACACATCTTTTTATTAAAACCTTTCCAATTCCACACACTTCTATGGATTCTTTATTTCCCAGTGTCAATGATTTCTGAGTACAAGCTGTATATTCTTCAAAGAATTCTTTTCTATGTGTCATGTGTGCCGAAGCACCACTATCCAAGATCCAGGAGTTTTCTTCTGAACCACCGCAAATGTTTGACTCATCTGCTACATTAAAAGCCAACATGGTATTCTTATCTCGATCTGGTTTCTTATGTACTTTCTTTGGTGCACGACATTCTCTTGCGAAATGACCCCGTTTCCCACATTGATAGCATTCAAAACGATGCTTTGCAGGTTTCTCTTTGCTCACATTACTTGTACCTGGTTCATTTTTGACTGATTCATTCTTCAATTTAGTATTAGCAACCAACAAAGCCATTTCTTGTTCTTCTTCACAAGTAATATTCGCTTCTTCATCCAAAAGTCTCGCTGTCAAATTATTCAAGTTTTGTTTTTCAGGATCCGGAGACATCCATGCTTGTCGAAGCGATCTATATTTAGGAGGTAAAGTTCCCAGTATTTTCGTAATTATGGCAGTGTCACTGATACTTTCACCACTTTCCTTGAGTTGTTTGGCGAGATTCTCAACCTTCGCAATATGCTGTGCCACACTGTCACTTAGTGACATTTTGTACTGATAAAACCTTTCATGTATTAATATTTTGTTTAATTCACTTTTTTGTTCATATATGGATTCTAATTTGGACATAATTTCCAAAGCGGTTTCACATTTTTCTTTTTTAAGTTTACGTCTATGTATTACGTAATACATACGTGTTACATACTTCTATTTGGTTTATTTTATATATATATAAATATATACAGTTTCCTATATATATATATATATATATAGTTTCCAATTAATTACATGAGACTGACATATACGACTATTATGAGATTTATTTGGACTTAAGAGTACAGCTTTAGAGCTCCAGTAAGTCATTGAATTCCTCGCGTATCAAATCCTTACAGAACAAAATCCTTCGTAAAATCCTCAATCCTTATTTTGTTACATATAAGGTCAACCATAATGACCTTAACGTGCTATTAGCCGCAAATTTATTGGTAAATTATTAGCCTAGCACCATCGGGTTACTACTTGTTTCGATCCATGGCTCATTTTCTTCCAGAGAAAAAATTGATAATTTTGCGGTAGTTGAAATTTTGGTCCAGGAGTTCTTTGACAGCCATCCCATGGAATGACTTCAGCGTGGGATCGAGCAATTGACTAGCAGATGGCTAATCACGGTAGATAGCAATGGACTATACTTGGAGTATTAATTGCATTTTGTATCAATGAAATAATAATACAAATATTTGGTTGAAAAACGGTCTTTTTTTTTTATAAATCCTATTTTAAGAGTTTTGGTTTGAGATTATAAAATTGAGCTAAAAATTTGAAAATATAATTACTGGCTACAGAGTATTGTTGGTACATACTATCCTATCCTAGTATATCATCCCCATAGTATCCTATCCTTACTGAAGCGTGAGGAACTGATGTAAGGGATGCTAATGTAGCTCCTCATACATATGTAGTCGTCATATTTAGGTCCTCTCATGGCCATCTGGGGTCTACTGTTCCCGAAAATAATTTTCCTTTTTCTATTATAGTTTCATACAATATTTATTCATAGTCTCTTAAATATCCAATAAAAGCCACCTAGTTGGGTTAGCCATCTATACTAGACAATCTAACACCCTAGCTAGAATACTTGCATGAGTTTTGCCTCCTCCATAATAGATCGGAAGCATAAGCGGTATTAGGGATATTATACAACGAATATTATGAATTAATGTAATACACACTTAAAGTGACCTATAGTTTATAGCGATAGTGTTGAAGAATTGTTACTGAATATATAACCACCTTGCCCTCTGGGAAATATCCCAGCATTTCTGATGTTAGGAATATGAATCTTCTCAGTCATTCATGAAAAATTTAAAGTATAGAAATAGTAGACATTTGATACAATACGATAATAACGACAGTAATAAATTTGTATAATACTATAAAGTTCCACTTATTTTTTTCGGTACTTATTCCGGAGGTTGCTAGGTTAGTTATATGGGTAGTTGTCCAAGTGACGCAAATTTTAACTAATAATAAATAAATTTAAATTTTAACACACTCAGCTTTCAGATTAACATTTTCTAACTGATAAATGAATGTGTTTTTATTTATATATAAGTGCGTTTTATCTATATCATTGACGCTTCACTCTTCCAGTTAGATATTTTTAAAAACAAGTTATCTTAGTTGATTTTGTTTATTTTTGTTTCATTATTTAATTTTTTTTTTTCTACATGACATTATAATTTGCATACATAGTAATCTATTGTTTCTCTCTCTATAATTATTGTTATCTTATTTCTATGTTATTATTGTGTTTTACATAAGTAATCACATTATACTCTAATAATAAAATCGTCTATAGAAACCTGTATTGTTATTTTAAGGGACTTGTTCCAGATTATATAAAGACTTCATTATTATTATTATTATTAAATGTCATTTCTTCGTCACGTTCTTATAAATTTTGTAATAGGGGAGACTTGTGGTGTAGTGTTTAACATAGCAACCTACTATGCCGTAGATAGCGGGTTCATAGACCGGCAGGTAGCTTATGCCGTCGTTTGGAAGGGATGTAAAATGGGGGTTCCGAGTCCCGAGGTGCTCGTTAAAGACATCTTTCTAGTTAGGCAAAACTTGTGCCAGAGGATGTAGTTGGTAGCACTGCTGAAACATATTTGCTGACCAACAAAGGTTGATTTTTTTTTCTGTTAACAGCTGATGTTTTGTTTACTGTCAACCTAACCTCACTTTCACGTTTCCTGTACATGTGCTCAGTAGAATGTCTAATCGCGGTTGTAAAAACTCTGCTGACAGATTGTGTTATATTTGTGGTGAGTTCGTGATTAAAAACACGACGGACCAAACATTAGAAAAATGATGTTTGATGTTAACTTTGAATCGACAATGACCCTCAATGAGAAAGAAGCATGGGTACCGTTCAAGCAAGTTGTTACAAAGTTCTTGGGAAATGAAAAATGATTGGTTACAATTAATATTGGTTATAAAATTCTCATAAGCAATGCATTGTTATTTAGGAGATGATAGCGGGACATTTGCAGCAATAATTAGATCAAGATTTACCGCGGACTGAACGTAAATGTGTTCCGCTTCTAAATGTACAAATGCTACCGGGTATTAACAATCCCGACCAACCACTGGCCAATGTGGAGAGAGCACCTGCTCATGACAGTTTTCGCGTGAATGAATATACTAACGACGATGTAGAACCTAGTTGTGTTCTGCAATGCGGTAAGAGAAGAGGAGGGTTTTACGCTGCACCTATGGTTTAGGTTAATCAGAGAATCAGAAGAAATTATTAATATATAACATAAAATTATATGAGTGTTAATAGTTTTAAATAAAGTTATTAAATATAGTTATAACTGAAACAGATTGTAATTCATTAAATGGAAGTTTCTGAACTCAGCATCTCAAATTTATCTAACTAACGATAGAACGGTGGATGTTTTCTACTTGAACCTATATTAACAGTAGTGTGGGGCTGATACAAAAAATGCAGGTGTGGGGCAGATACAAAAAATCCCGCTTAAATCTTGACCATTCAAATCTTTCAATTGTAATTCCTTAGTTAATATAACGAATAATAATAACACATTGTCCCTTTTACATAAGTAATAAATCATTACACAAACATCTCAAAAAACCACTCGTGGCTGACACAATAAAGAAAACTACAAAACGTATCATGATTCACTTGCTAGGAACCCAAACTTACTGGTACAATCTTTATAGACAGACAGATTACCACAGAATCCGACAAGGAGACTGAAACGTCTCTGGAGCAGGGATCTACTGGAGTGACATGAACCACGCTAGGAGTGCCTTCAATGGGAGGCTTCTCCATACACCCTTCCACAAGAATCGTGTAATGGGGAGGTTATCAAAAGAAGATCGAAAATAAAATATGTGCCATTTGTGCAATTGCATTTGTATAATTCTTAAATATATATTGTAATTATTATTATTATGTTCTTTTTAAGGACATGTTATGCTGGTGTGACTATGCTACAGTGGGAGTCTTAAATTTTGTCTATTCAAGTTTAATTAAGATAGATAATATTAATGTTAACGTGTATCTGACATCGCAGTGGCCTTGGACTCCCATTTTACACACTAAGGTAACCCCCCATACGAAGGACGAAAATAACCGAGGATTTTTTACTTCCTTTAAAAAATCTTTTACGTCTTAAGGTATTCGAAAATAATGTGTTGTGTAAAATATTCGGTCCAAAAGTGGATGAGACCACTGGAGAATTTTGAAGATTACTCAACGCGGAATCGCTAAGCAATGCACCCGGTTAATATTATTCAAGTCTATTACTTGAATCTTGTCACAAAGATTAAGATGGGCATGCAAAGTTGCTTGGCTTAGTAACAAACGAATTCCTAAACAGTTAATAAGAGCTATACCTAATTATTATTATTATGCCGCTGGTAAGCGTCTGAGGAGTAGACCGAGGCAGGATTGCTGTAAGATAAGTATATTTGGGTCTGGGTAAATGGTAGTGTGTAAGCAGAGATTGGTGGTATCGGCGTCGAGCATTCGGGTTCGCTAAGCCTTATTAAAATCCTTCGGCCACATGCCGGGCAGCGAACCCGCGATCTATGGGCATAGTACGTTATTACGCTAACCCCTAGACCTCAGGTCTACCCTCCATTGGTCTTTTAAATTCATGGATTAATTGTATCGATGGACAGATGCAATAAACGAAGCCCTACATCCATTTTGTTATTTATAATTTTAAAACCAACAACTACTGGATAATTTAATTAATAGGTAAAATCATCGATCAATGATGAAAAGAAAATCATTGCTTTATTTAATTTAAAATTAAATTTGTGTTTGAATAACCTCCTGGGAGTTATAACCTTCCGTTCGAATCAAATATGCCGCCTCTAATCTCAGCACATATCGCTGTTTATTCAATCCATTGTTGAGTTCCATGGCTGGAATTAATGCTGAGTTCATATACTAACTCAATGAGTGATGTAACCATGTATTCGCTTGAAGCATTTGATGGAAAAATATAACTTTATAAAACATATTTTTTTATACCCGGTTTTGTCGAGAAAGGACGATTAAAAATACGTCTAACATAAATAATAAAAATTATTGTACACCCTTTAAACGTGGAGATTAAATAAAAAAGATCTGGTGTGGCTTATTACATAACTTTCACTACACGGGGTGATTAGTGATAAATTTGAGAAATAATTACATATGGTTTACATTAAATAACATAAAAATGGAAATTATTATATCGTATATATATAGTAACCAGTTTTTACTTTGAAAAACTTAGAATTATCATTGTAGACTGAAACTTCATAAAAATGCTCGTCGTTTCAGATTATTTTAACACTTACTCTACAAACGCTCTAAGCTCCCAAGTAATTACAAAAGAATCATATACATTACTATTATAAGACCCATTTAGACTTACAGAGTAATCCAAAATACTTCGTTTTACTGCTCCTCGGCTTATTACTTACTTTCTTGCAAATAAAATCATCCATAATCACTTTAATGCTCAATATATTGCTGATTTGACCTTACCTGATACCAATCCTTTCGAGACAAAATTTATTCCCACTCAAACCAGTTAGTTTTAAACCTACTTACAACTTTAATTACTGATAATCACCTGCGGTGTCTGAAAAGAATGATCTAGTAATCTTCTTAAGTTGAATTTGTTATTTGACTACCACCAGTGGATAGTTTCTTTACATAACTTTATCTCATGCCATTATATATTATTCATTATATTTACTTGTATTATAATACTGATGTATATATTTAAAAAAATAAAAAAAAACTTGGAATTTTTCGTTTCCTTTTTTTTTGTATTATTAATTATTACACTCATTCATGTTTTGCATTTGGCATTACATTAAATTTGTCAAGAGGAAAAGAATTTATTTTCAAAAATGTTTCTGCATGCCAGTACCAGGTTGTACAGACGGCATACTAGATGTATCTTCATAGACAAATTTTAAGATTTACATTAAATACGCGGAATTTTAATTATTCAAGAATGCATAGGAGACATATAAATGTAAGCTTGTTTTTTAATTTTACTATGAGCATATATTTTCTAACGATTATTTTTAAATATTTTTCAAATAAATAGAGCCAAAAACTCAAAAAGAAAAACTATTATTTGGAAAAACCACAATGCAAAGCCTTATGTTTCAAATCCAGTAATACACCCACATACCGGTAGACGTTTCGCATATTAAGGCATTATCAAGACACAAAAACAAGAAAAGGGTTATGTGAATCACATCTCGGAGAAAAAGGTGCAATATATCTCAACGATCAACAGCCCAAACGTGGAACCAAACATGAGACAGCACCCCACCACCAAGACGTTTAACATACAACTGATATCCCCGTGTTCTCGCAATATTTGCGATGTATACGCGGGGAAGAATGTTCACTGAACATTACTTTAATTAGGATCTTGTTGACTTACGCCAATTTTATATTTATAATTTATTTTTATTGGGATCATAGGATCGGTTATTATTATTAGGATTATAGGATCGGTGAAGAGAATGGATTTGTCTGTCTTGGATACGACTGCTGGTAGCTCAGTGGTTAGAGCACTGCTCTAGAGATGTAGATGACCCGGGTTCAAACCCCGGCCAGGACAAACCTTTTATCTTCAAAATAAAAATATCTAAACATTTTTATTTAAGTTTATTTTGTTTTTATTTTTAAATCTTTTACTTTACCCCCTGAAAACTATGTATAAATTAAATTAAAATATCATTATTCACAAAATATAACCCAGAATATATCTAAAATTAACATAATTATCATAAAAAATGACGTGCACAAAAATTAAATAAATAAAACTTTTGCGTTGGTATTGTGCGTTGGTATATAAAATTGGATTAAAAGTTAATAATAAAAAATAAATAAGGAAATAATGCTGTATATAGCCCGTGCCTTGTGGGTGATTCCCATGAAATCAAGAATTATATTTAAGTCAATCTTGCTAGCTCCATAACATTCTAGTGGGTATAGCTTCCTCAGGCTGAACCCTCTTTCTACGAAACTGTCGCGGAACTTTTCCTCGAGGAAAGTGTTCAACGTTTCATAAATTTCCTTCTTTTCTCTTTCCACATACATTCCTTGCCGAGGTCACTACTCTCATATTTCGTTGGCAAATTCCTAGGACCTACCTGTATCAATGTACTAAAAACTCTTTAAGGTGAGAAATGCCAGATATTTGGGGTTAATGAAAATTGTGTTAGAAACTCAATATCGTTAATTTTTAAAATTGTTCAGGAGATATCTGATTTCATCCTCTGTGTTAAATGTTCAGTTTCAAGGTATTAGATGATTCATAATCTAATGTATTCATTTAGCACAAATATATCTATTCGCTTATTGTGTTTTTGGAATGGTGAACTCCAAAATTCACTATACAAAATATTCTCTCACAGTCCTAAAGATGCCCATCGATAGTCGAAATATCAATAAGTATTTTTGTTCCCTTTTTTTATTTTAGAGACTTTTAGTTTGGAATTGTTTCATTCATGACTTAACAAGTATTTTAGGTCTCTTTTGAGCTTTTTCTGATTTCTGATTCCTATATCAATTTGATCAACAATTAATTAATTTGAAGGATATTTACATCATCACGTATGCATACATATTCCAAAGTCCAACTGATAACATTATTCGAAAATTCTGATTAGTGAAAATTGACATATTATTCAGAAATTCTGCCAAAATAATTCCCAGATATGTTGATCAGAAGATTAATCAAATATTTGCTGATTTTTCCTGCATCCAATGAATCTCCTTGATATAAATCAATCTATAAATGTATTTACTTTCGATTGATATCAGTTGTCAGAATTTTCGAATAATGTTATCAGTTGGATTTGGAATATGTATGCATCGTGATGATGTAAATATCCTTCAAATTAATTAATTTTTGATCAAATTGATATAGGAATCAGAAATCAGAAAAAAACTCAAAAGAGATATAAAATACTTGTTAAGTCATGAATGAAACAATTCCAAACTAAAAGTCTCAAAAATAAAAAAAGAGAACAAAAATACTTGTCGATATTTCGACTATCGATGGGCATCTTTAGGACAGTGAGAGAATAATAGAAAAGGAAATAATGAACATCCCAACCTCAAAAATCCAATCAAGTCCCACCACGAACTAAATCCAAAAGCAGTAACACATTATTTGTAACATACTTGTAGTGCAATATCCACTAAGGATATCCTCCTATTTAACGTCAAATTTAATGTTTTTGCAGATATTGTTCTTGATCCGATATTAATACCTCCATTAATCTCTCGATAGCAGTGATACTGTCAGACCTGATGCAAGTCTGTATTGATTGATTGGGTGGTAAATGCATTTTATGGACGGTTGCCAAGCCACCATGGAGCCAACCGTTGACTTGATGTATTCATCCTCGAATTCTATTTACATGCCATGTTAATCTACCACGCATTCGAATTCTTTAAAGAAGATCAAAAACAATAATCATGAAAATTACAGTTATAAGAATCTATGATTCTTCTGTTCCAACAGAACACGAATGTAGAGGTTGGTCTATCAGCCATATATTTACTCGACCTCCCGACATGATTTCATTAGCTTTAAGACTAATTAGTTGGGTAAATAATAATCTAAGTTCAAGCTTCTTTCACTTACCAAAATTGTGGAAGGTAACTTTATCAAGTTGTTTATAACTGATTTGTTTCGTATAACAGAATTCGTTCGGTATCGCTTTTAACCAGTATTCATAATTTACATGTAGTTAGTTGTACTAGTTACAAGTTATAAATAATCACATAACATTATTACTTTTATCAGTTCAGTTATGTAGGATATTTATTTATTACTGGGCTCTACATTCCTTGAAGAACCTTGGCCTCTGATAATTGCTTCTGCCATTCGCCTCTGTCCGCCGCAAGGCGCCTCCAGAAGTTTATACCGATCGCCTTCAGGTCACCCTCCACATCGTCGAGCCACCTGAGACGGGACCTCTCTCTTAACCATCATTCGGTATCTCGTTCATCATTCTTCTTTGTGTTTTCGTTGGGTCCATCCTCTCCACATGCCCCAACGATCGTAATCTTTCTAGTTGGATGACTTTCACTATATCGGGCTCTTCGTGTAGATCCCTTAGCTCTTCATTGGACCTGATCCTCCACTTGTTCTCCACTCTGATAGGTCCAAAACCAGGCCTCGCATCCCTAAGTCACAATTGTGTTATATATGAGACACTTTGCCATTCTTCACACTTTTTTACAGCACATTATTTTCTGTATAAAGAACAGAAATCTAATTCCCACCGCTATTCATGCTTTAATAGTGTACGGTCAGAGAGAGAAAAAACGGGCGGAAGGGATTAACGTCCTAAGCCCGTCGGAGGGAGATATTAAGATTGGATTAGAACCATCTCGATGATTCCAGAACGGTCAGTCAGAGAGTAAACCGGCCAGTGTAATAAGTGTATCAGTGAACCGTGACAGTCTCGCGAGTGTAATAAACCGTTTCTAGTAGTAATATCTTATATTATTTTAGTAATTAAATAGGCCTAGGTTATAATAAATATTTAGAATATTGTTATTGTAAATTTATATTTGTCTAATAATTTAATTGTTTGTAACTTCATTGTATTCTTTATGTTACTTTGTTAATAAATATTAGTATCTTGAATTTAGGACTAGTGTAATTCATTTTAACACCCAGTAGCCCGTAACAATATCGTTATCTACTCTGATCTCATACGTTATCATATTGCCCAGGTACTTGAATTTGTCACAAATCTTGAAGAGCAAGTTCCCAAACTGTATTTATTCTTTAATTTGGCCATCTCTTGATGTTCGCATGTAAACGTTTTTTCCCATTAATTTCGAGGTCTAGATCTCTAGCTTCCCTTAGAAATTCTTCAAGAGCTGGTGCCGTTCTGGCTGTAATTAGCACATCATCTGCATATGCTAGATTATGTGTTATACGGTTGTGAATTGTGCCTCCATGCGTTTTTATTTTCCTTCTCCTTCTAAGGCCCGAGTTTCTTATATTGAATTTTCGAGAGGATTATCTATTTATCATCACTCTACTGTGTGTATTTGCCAAATTCATTTTAACCAGCTGTGTTATTTTCTTTGGAGCTTCCAGCTTCTCAAGACACTCGTACATTTTTTCCCTTTTCACTGAATCATACGCTCGTCGTAAGTCCACGAACAGATGGTGAAGTGTAACATTGTTTTCTTATGTCTTCTCAAGCATTTGTCTCACTGAAAAAATCTGGTCGGTGGTGGACCTTTTCGCCCTAAATCCACACTGGTAATCACCCAGAACAATATTTTACTAGTTTGCCAATCTTCTACTAATTGCTATGGAAAAAACCTTATATACCGAAGTCACCAATGAAATAACCCTATAATTGTCACATACCGTTCTATCACCCTTTTTGTATATTGGTAAAATTAAGGATTCGGACCAATATTATCTACGATATTATTATACATTGTTATACCATCGGATGGTTAGATGTTAAAAATTCATACGATAAATTCTACTATCGCGTTCTTTACTACAGATTCATTTACCTATTTTGTTTGTTGTTTGTTCATTTAACGTCACATTATGCTGCTATGGCTAATCGGACGATGTTACAGTGAGAGCTCTAAATTTTGCCTATGCAGGTTTAATTAGGATAGGGATTTTTAAGGAGTGCCTGACATCGCACAGGCTCGGGACCCTCGTTTAACGTCCCTTCCGAAGGGACTACCAACCGGGCTACGAACCCACGATTTTGGGTTTAGTAGTTTGTTACGCTAACCACTAGACCACAGGTGACCATATTTTTTAAACAAATTTACTTATTTTGTTTTCTGCGATGACAAGATACATGTTTATCTTATTGATGCCGTATGTTTTTAAATAATTATAATGATACTAAAATAAGTCTCTGTAAACTGGGTAACCTTGATTAGAGAAAAAACCTGGCAGTTTATTGTGAATTCGGACAAATAACTTCAGCGCATAACCGTTGCGTCTGAAGCAGTACAGACATGTACTGAAACCAAGATCCTTCATAGATTTTATTGGTACGAGAAGAAGATAAATTAATTTTGTCGTGATCATTTCCGAAGAATTCTGACGATATTCTGTATTACTACTTATTATATTATAGTTGACTTATTAAGTGTTATAGTTATTTGTACTCTAGTGGACTCTCTGGAAACAGAAACAATCGAAATATTCACGATTACTATACTTCCTTTACTGCGGACAAGAAAATAGAAATTAGTACTACGGAAATAAGAAATAGATTTATCGATTGGGGGCATATTTTAATCTCTATGATAGTTATCAATATCAGACGACCTCCAACTGCAAGATTTTATTGAAAGCTTGCTCATACGGGGGTTTTCTGCATGACATGATTAGATTATCTGAAGGAAAAGTTTTTAACTGTGGTCTGGACTCCCCGTCCTAAAAGCCTCACCAACTGCGCTCAACAAAATTAATTCGACTGGCACTTATAGGGAGATAACCTTTAATAAATTTCTATCTCTATTACTTTTTACTACCTTCAAGCAGTTAAGGACCTTAGATTTTTGTGAAAAACTATATTAAAATATAATAGCGGAAGAGTAATCAAAACTTATGAAATAATACTAAATTTGGACTAAAATTGGATTACCGAAAATGGTATTTTACTTTAAACTCTGAGCAGGTTTTAATAAAAAATAAGAAAAATGTTATTCATTTAAGGACTTTCTTCTTACTGAAATAATTTATTAAATTTCGGCTACAAGTCATAACAATAAATCGGAAGTGATAATTTACTTGAAGTCTTAAGCTGATTTTCACCTGTATGTGTGAATAATGTCATCGGAGGGTTTTACAATTTCCCAGATTCCAAGGAAATAAGAAGCTCCTTTACAGGACTAACACATGCTTTTGACTCTTGATACCGAAGTCCTTTCTTGAAAAAAAAAAGCTCAGCCTGAAGCCTACAAAACCTGGTATTTGTAAGATCTCCAAAAAAGAGTTGAATCTGAGAAGTAAAATTGATAAATACTCGAACGAAAAACCTGAGAGCAGTGATACTGGACACGAATAAATTGTGTTATATCTATTGTGTATTTTGAAGAATTTGTCTGGCACAAGGAAGGTTTCAAACTCGTTGAGAAAAGAGGTTATGTTTATCAAAAGGGATAAGATCAACAGGAAAATGTTCTGTTTGGAGAGAAACTTCGAGCAGTTACGAACTGTGTAAAGGAGGAAGGAACAAAGAAGTAAAGAAATGATTACATAAATTTTAGTGTACTACGAGTAGATAATTGTAAAAAAAAAAAATTGTGGATCTAAAAATTTTTAGTAAAAAAACAAAAAAAAATAACCATTGGTATTACATCTTTTAATACATAAAATATTAAAATTTTATGTAAGCAGGAGTAACTTAGTGGTACAATCAAAGAAGACTTGGTCCAAAAATATATTTAAATTTAATCGAATATTTTTTTATTTAAATCTTTAATAATAATAATAATAAATTCTTTATTTATTCTGGGACAAGTCCCTTTAGAATAACCGTACAGGTATTATTACGTCTTAGAGTATATTAATACAGGGTATGTGTTATGGTAATGTGTTATTAAGTGAGAAAGAATTAATGAGAAAAAAAAAAGTTGCGAATTACCTACAGTGATAACATTTAAAAGGAAAAAGAAAACAGAGTACAAGAAATAAAAAAAATAGAAATAAGATTACAATAATTATATAAAGATAAACAATAGATAATTACTTACTTATGCAAATTACAAAGTCAAGTAGAAACTAAGAAAGCAGAAAATGAAACGAAAATATGAACAATATCAACTAATATAACTTGTTTTAAAAAAAATCTAACTGGATGAGTAAAGCATCAATAATATAAATACATATAAATAATGATATTAATATACTTATATATAAATAAAAACACATCATTCATTTATCAGTTAGAAAATATTAATAACTGAGTAACTGAGTATGTTATTTCCGATTTTTGGGAATTGTAAGTATATAAGGTGATTGAACAAATGGGATTTGAAGGTTGAAAGATTATTGGAACCATGAATGGAAGAGGGAATAGAGTTCCAAAGGGGCGAGGATCGGATAAGGAAAGATCTATCAAAAGCAGTTGTTCGGTGGGATGCTGTATATAGGTCTGAGAGCCAGGTGAGAACAGTTGTTACGGGAGTGGACCGAGGTTTTGAATTTAAGGAGATCGGAGATGTATGATGACTTGGTACAGAAAAGAAGCTAGGAAATACTTACGGTGATAGGAAGGGTAAAGCCACTTCAACGCTTCGTAATATCGGGTGATAGGGGCATCTCTCGGGATCCCAAAGATGAAACGAACGAATCAATTGATCAACCGTTTTAGTTTTGCATCGAGATCTTCAGTGACACCTCCATATACTGTACAGCAATAGTCCAAATGAGGGAAAATTAAGGAAGTAACTAGAAGTATAGGTACGGGTTTCAAATGGTAACGGGTGACGAAGGTGATTCAGGTGCTTTAAGGTGGAAAAGGTACCACGAGAGATTTCTTTATTGACAGTTTTGTATCAATGAAAAGTATGAATGAACGCCGTTTTCTACTTCTCGTTACTTTATATATCTGCTATCTTGTCCGTCGGAAAAGAAGTATTATTATCGTACAAATTTCAATTTTCAGATTTATAGTGAAATTTACATTGCAAATATAAATCTTATGACTATTTATGACGAGCGACATTGGTTTGTCGAATTAATAAAATACAGTTAGTTAGTTAATCGGAGGAAATTGAAGTTTGAATTTGGGGCTAATGTAACATCTTGTTGTGCGGAGGGTCACATGTGGTCTAGTGGTTTGCATAACAACCTACTATGCCCCATATTGCGGATTCGCAACCCGCCATGTGAACTTCAGATTTTTTTTAGGGAGTAAAAAATCCTTAGTAATGCCGTCAGTAGGGACGTAAAATGGGTGTTCCAAGCCTATGCGGAATCAGGTCGGTTGGATTAAACATAGCTATCATAATCATAACTGGATAGCCAAAATTTAGGACTCCCGCTGTAGCTTCGTCCGATTAGATATAACAGCATAAAGTGACGTTAAATGAAAAAAGAAACAAACGCCTAGTTTTATGTATGTTTTTCGGTTACGGGATGCTCATCGGAAGTGGAATTTTAGTGAAAAGTTATATCTTTGAAAAAAAAAAGAGCTGAAACCGCGAACAAAATAAATTAGTAAGGAAGAGCAATAGCTCAAAAGATACGTAAAATACTTGTTAAGACATGAATAGTGGCAAAATGGGTCTCTAATATAAAAACAGGTAACAAGAATACCTTTCGATATTTCACCTATCCAGGCATCTTCAGGACAGTAAAGGACAGGGGGAAAAGGGACAGTAATAGCAAAGAAAATAAATAAACAAAGCACACCCCAGCCAAAACGAATCAATACCAGAAAAAAAATTACTACTATATTATTCTCTTTCTGACGTGAAGATACCTCAATAGGTGAAATATTGACAGGAATTTTATTTCCTGTTCAGTGAAAGTAACTGTAATCGACTTAGTGATCATTAGGTTTTAAATTTCCACGTATCACTATAATTAGTATTTTTATTTTTACAGAATTCAATGAGGCTTTCACGAATCAAAGTCAAGCTAAATAAACTGATTACCTTGATCCTATTATGACTTGAAGAAAAACAATACTTTTATAGCTATGTTATTTCTTGTAAATGCAGTTTAAGTTTTAGAACATACATCATAAGTGGACATAAATCACATTTTATACGTTCAAGTGGACATTTCAACATAAATCAAACATATATTTGAATTGGTCTAAAGAACATGAGATTTTTGAGGTATTCCCGGCGAGAATGGTCGGTGATCCGACTGGAAGAAAGGTGAACTGTTGTGGAAGGATTCCCTCTTTTTACTGTAGTCAGGGCTAGATTATGGGATGGCTAGATTATGAGATGGCTAGATTATGTGATGGCTAGATTATGTGATGGCTAGATTATATTTACTATATCAACTAGCTGATGAACCGGATATAGTTTCAGTTGATGATACAGCCAAACAAGCAAGACAATTAAATATTTCATTTTTCTTCTCTCCTTTCTTTTTGGTTATAATGGTTTGATCACTAAACCATGTGGTATGTTGAAGATCGTTTTAAATTATAGTTATAAAATTTATTAGTGCCTTTAGGATAATTATTATTAGTTGTTGGGTATAATTTTATTTTATTTTTGTTTTAATGTAGTAGTGTTTTATTTTTGATATAAAGATGTTTTGGGTTTATTTCTTTATCAAATTCTCCATATGTGTCCTTGATTATACCTTGTTTCCTCACCAAGCCCTATTTAGGTTTCCAGGAAGCCTAAGAGAGGAGCCGCAGGTAACATTTATTATTTTCCAAATACCTGATTAATACTATTTTTAAACCTTAATCTCTTGATACTGTGTTCGATTTTTGGCCTTCTACGTTATGTATGATCAGCTGTAGGTAAATCCTGGAGCTGTAAAATATTTTTCAGTTTGGGAACCAGAGGTAAAATTACCCCCAGCCCGCATAAGTAGCGAGGGAAGGAAGGCCTGGGCTGACAGATAAACCCACCACAAAGGATCTTTTAACAGCGTTTTACTTTTTTTTTTCTTCTTGCACATGATACGTTTCATGTGACTAATGCTCCGTAAAGGGAGCGCCTTTGCATTTCGGTTATCTTTCCAAAGTATTCCGACTTTTTTTTTTTACCAAAGAACTGAAATCATCAAGTACGTTTGTATAAATACCGAAGCACAAAGAAGAAGGTATTAAATTAACGTTTAATAATTACTTGAACTAGTCATTTGCTAAGTTAACAAACGGTGGACGACATGAAAGTGAGGTATCGATTTATTGAGATATTAACAGTTATAATTTGGATATACAAGAGAAATTTTTATGAACTAACTAGTAGACTTATTGACTATGGACTACATCTAACTTAGACTACTCTCTTAAATACTATAAACTATCTACTGCATCTCTTATCTCTACTCTCCTACCACCTATCTTAATCTTAGAGATAGTATTAATATATGTAAAAGAAGAAGAGGGGCTGACAACACGGAAGATATTTCATAACTTAGGGTTAAGGACCCCGCAAGTGTACACGATATACCTAGGTCAACAACCCAATCCAACTATATATTAACTGCTAGATATTGAATCGTTTCATATGAAATATCCGTTTTCAAACAAAAGGTTATGTAGTAAAAAAAAAAACTTATGAGATCAAGAAATTTTTATTCAGAACATTTAACTATCCTTGCCCATATATTTCCCTCACTGTGACAACATTTCCAGTCCCAGAAATAAAAAATTCAAGGGTTTGATGAAATAAAGCATAAAACTTCGCTTTTGGCGTGAGAATAATTTAAAAAAATTATTAAATTATTATATTAATATAATTTTTTCCCATAAGGATTTTTTTCAAATTTCGAATAGATGGAAATCTGTTGAAGATAAGTCTGGGTGTGGGAGGACTTCGGACCCCAGCTAGTTTACTTTCTTCTCTGTCTGTCGTGAAACATTAGGCCTGGTGTCTTGTAAGATTATAGGTTCCTTCCAGTTAACCAGTGCAAGATGCTTTTTAAAATAAATAAATACATTTTTATTGCATTATGTCAATATCCCTTCAGTTAAATGTGGATGTGATGGCTTTACCTCTGGGTAGAAATGAAAAATGAACTATTTAATAATTGATTATTTATTTACGAATTAATCTGTGTCACCAGCTGAAATTTTCTCGAACCTAAGGTAATGTTTCTTGATCTTTGGGGTGCAGAGTGTCCATGTTTAGACTCATACAAAAAATGAATGAAGATCGCGTGTTTTCACGGTAATATTTAATAGTATACTAAGTACTGTTAGTTCGATTGTAGTGACAGTAAACATAAAAAGAATTATTATAAAAAGCTTATTACAATCTTTTAACATATATCTAGAAGTAACAGAAGTCCATTAATTCGAATTTTAGAAATAATTAAAACGGACATTTGATATTAAAAGGCGCAATAAATAACATTAAAACTGATTATTTTCGATAGCGTCAAGAAGTGTCCATTGCCATCTCCATACAAAGGATTGTTTAAACATTTAAGTGTATGATTCGAAACCAAATTTAAAACCAAAGTATTAGAAAGTTCAATGAATTTTTTCAGAGCTATAAATATAAAATTCATGCATATGTATGCTTGATAAACTTTTCACGGAAGCTTAGGATCATATATTAAATATTCTCTTATTTTTTATTTTTACAGTTCGATTTTTGAAGTTTGATGCTACTATGTATTTTTTACTTTTATCTATAAAGTTGTTAAGCTCATTTCAGGCATTGTGATATCGTGAACTTACTAATTACCTAAATTTTTAATTAGAATTTACTATACTTTTATGTAGTACATAGTTTACATAGTTGATGCTAAAATTAAATATTTTAATTGTTTATTTCGATTTTTTTTTCATGATTCGAAAAATATTAAATATTATATACAACTTTTCGAATAGAATATGCGATTTCCCGACCGGTGTCTCTGCCCGTTTAATCTTTGTCTTTTGAATTTTTTACAGAAGTCTACGCCGAAAATTTCTTATTAGATTTTCTATCTTGCAATTTTTTATTTATTTATTAATTTATTCATTGAAATTTACAACTTATAAGAATACAACAAGTAAATGACAGGAATGATACATAGAGGTATTGATAAAGACAAGTAGAGAAAATACCCAGTGATAGTACTCAAATAACAATTTGAGCTTAAAAGGTCACGAGGCCATCTTCTTTTCAGACGCCTCGGAGGATTATCAGGAATTGAAGAAATAGCTAAGTTTTAAACTAGTGGATTTAAGAGGGAATGAAGTTTTTCGTGAAAAGACTGGTATCGGGTTCGGGCGAAATCAGCAACAAATGGCACAAATGAGGTCTTTATGGATGACTTTATTCGTAACAAAGTAAGCAGCATTAAGGATTTCACAAAGGATTTTGGATTGTAATGATTGGATACGGAAGGATTCGATGGTTTAGTGGAGCCCCAAAGCTCTACTCCGTAAATCCAAATAGGTCTTATAATAGTCATGAGTATGAGTCTTTTGCAATAAATTGGGGTCTTAGAGCGTTTATCTAGTAACTTTTGGAGTAGCCTGAACCGGCGATCTTGCAATTTTGATAGATAGAAATATTAATTTTCCCGATCTGAATTTGGTATTAAAATAAAGATATCAGGTTACTAAAATTCTTTATGGTTTTACGATGGACATTTGTGTTTAAAGAGGCTATGAAATAGTGAGAAAGAAACTGCTAGACATTTCTGAAAATCATCTCTGGGGTGGAATAAAGGATGCTATTCAGGCTGAAGGGCTCTCGTGGGTGTACACTGCTCACCGCTCCTGTTAAGGAACTTGCTCATAGCTTTTAACGATTTTAGTTCAGAAAATAAGCCTGCTTCTTTTCATTTTTATTTCTTTTTAATATTCATGATGGTTAAAGGTGGAGATGGTTGAAGTGCTGTGTACCGAAGATTAGAATACTTCTGACAACAAGTTATTAATCTTACCAATCGAGCCTTCATTTCTCTACTGCCTATAAGGTTCTATTATAGGAGTTTACTATGATCGATGTTTATATAATATAATGATGTCTATGAGTCTTCTAATATATAATGGCTCACAGTGAAAATGATACTGCCTGTAGAAAGAAGAAACAAAAATAAAAACCTAAATGGTTACGGGAAGCAAAACTCTTATATAACTTATAAAACATATATATTAGGTTTATTAAATAAATTTTATATAGTTCTATTGATTTTGCGATGCCTTATATTATATAAAGTAAGAATGAATTTCATGACTATAATCTAGATCGTAAGTTCATATATTAATTAGAGGGAGGTTATTTAAGATCAGTGATTAAGTAAACTAATCCCAGTAATTGAGTTAGAATAACTTGTTATAACTGTCAAAGTAGGCACGGTCAATCTCTCAAATAGAAAAAATCCTGCACAAACTTGAAACAATGAGGGCAAAGTGGTCCTGGTATGTGATGAGGATGGAAGAGGGACTAAACGACTTTTTGTACGGAGACAGGAGATAAGTAGGAATAACTGTCTTCCATGGAGAAACTGGTGTTAGGTTTTAGTGAAGGATGAAGAGTGGACAAGTGAAGTAAAAATACGAGTAGGTTTGGTAACGACGTGAGGCTACCAGAAATTTGAAGAAAGTGTTAATTAAATATTTTTTATAAATATAAATTATTTTTTTTTATTAGTAGGATTTTTTTGTGCATACAGGTAATATTTCATGCTAAACTAGAAAAGAATTCCTAATGAAACATATACGAGTATGTATGGGATATAGATAGTCTGGGGGTGCAGTCAAACAAACACAAAATAAGACTAACTTGTTTAAAAAAAGGTAGATCGATGATTTTTAGTAGGATTGCTAAATCTCCCTATTATATGTAGGGCGGTATAAGGCTGTTTGTGAGTTTAAGTAAAGTTTCATTTCCGGTTTTTCAACTAAATATCACTTAAAAAAAAAGTTTATTGGCATTCATTGTATTCATTAAAAGATTTATATGAATCTTTAAAATGTTGAATTCAATATTAATTCACTAAATTCTAATTATAACTTAGCTTTAACTCCTAAGAACGCTACACATCTCTACATTACTTTTTACCATTCGGTACAAGTTGAAATCTACTGTTTCTAATCAACGGTTTGTTGATGTCGGTGATTGGACTGAGATTAAGCTCAACCTCCAGGTTTATCCCCAATCAAAGCTATTGGCTTTAAAGAGCCTGGTAGAGAGGCACAAGTGTCGCAAGATTCCACTGGCTTGGGATAAATAATTTATTCAGTCAGAGCAGGTTTTGAACCCATGACCTAAGTATAATCAGTAGCATTTCCTGTACACTCAGCTACCCTGCATGCTTACACTGAAAATAAACATATAATAAAAAAAAAAGAAAAGAAAAAAAACCTATACCACTACAACCCTTGAAGGGTCTGGGGTTCAGTACATGATAGAGACTGTACTGTTTCATGGAAAATGGTTCTGCAAGGAGGTGACTTGTCCTAGGTCACGCTCAACCGCCAGATTCCCCCCCCTTATTTTGGGTACCTTATTTTTATAATATTTTATAGAGGCTGGGTGGGCCCCAGGAGGGTCCTAGATCCTATATGATCCATCTCCCGCTGCAAACAGACTAAATAAAAGTCATGGCCTGCAGCGGGATTTGAACTAGGATTTCCGGCATGGCAGCTCAGTGCTGTACCACTATATCGATTATCGTTAAAAACATCCATAAGTACCTTATGAGTTACTGAGGAAACGGTGTCTTTTGAGAACATGCTTAAAAAACTACTATATCGAATTATTATTATTAATTATTGAATTAAGTTGAAGTTGTGGATTGAATTTCATTTTAGATAGGATATTGAATATACTCTATAACTAAATTGTAAGAATAGAGAAAAACTCTACTCATACAAGTTAGCTCGTAAAAAACGTGGTCTTCTGTAGTTTTGTGTCAATTAAATAATTAAAATATAGACTACCACTATCTCGGACCCAATGCCAATTCAAACAGAAAAATTTGCATTGGGTAATGAGTAATGAGGTAATGAGTAAAAAATTTCATGTTTAAAAAATATTTTACCATTAAAATTAGCCCTTTATTTATGTTTGATAGATTTGATTGAAACGATTGTTGAAAATGCCCTTGGTTGTCCATTAAGGATATTTTTTTGTTCTTTCATTTAACGTCACTTTATACATTATTGTAAATTATGTAATAAAGGCTAATCGGACGATGCTACATTGGGAGCTCTAAATTTTGCCTATCCAGGGTTTAATTAGGATAGGGATTTTTAACGAGTACCTGAAATCGTAGAGGCTAGGGATCCCCGTTTGACGTCCCTTTCGAAGGACGGCATAACCAAGGATTTTTTATCACACGAACACACAATCTTGTGCTCAGTAAGTTGTTATCCTAACCAATAGATTAGACCACAGTTCCCCTTATTAACGATAGGTGCCAGGTAACATTGAAGACTTGAAAAACATATTAAACTGTTTATTAAATTTTCGTCATTTTTAAAATTACAACTTAATCTTTAGTTTTGTTTGAGTATAAAAAGAGTATGCGATTAAGGAAATATGTATGGCCTATAAAATGAAATATTTCCCGAGGAAAAAATTTCCATTTTTATTAACCTATTAAAATTTAAGTATCATAAAACTGCTTGAAGTGTCTCAATTTATTTTTAATATTATTATCTATAACGAACTTTTTATATACAAGGAAATATGTATTTAAACAGGTATTTACTCGCCTTTCCCATCAGATAGAAAAGTAAGTATTAGTTTGAATTGTAGTTTTAGTATGATTGCGAAATTCTCGTATTAAGATTATACAATAATAAATAATATATTATTTGGATATGGTTGACGGTAGACGTAATAAATATGCATATATAGTTCAGAAGTGCGGAAATGGTGTTAAGCAACCAGATAAACAGTAAGTTAGACTTATTGATTCGCTACATTCAGCCCATGGATTTAGTACGCGACAGAAAATGTTACTAAGTTTAACCAATTTATAAAGGCTTGGACCAGGCCCTGCAGAATCTACAAATCCCAAAGTCGAACTATGGTTGTTAAAACATAAAATAATGTTTCTGTCACAGTCGGAATTAAACTTGGAACTATCAGCTCGGCAACTCAGCGCTCAACACTTCCCAACTAAATCTTTAATAAGTAATTAATTTAAAAATAAAATAATAATAGTACTACTCTAAAGCGACAAGAAATTGCTTGCCGTTTCACGCTACATCCGCATCACTAAGACAAGCACTCTAAATTCCCAATTAATGATACCCTGATATGTATGGCTGTTATAAGACCTAATTGAACTTACGGAGTAGAGCTATGGGCTTCCCTAAGCCATCGAATTCCTCTCGTATCCAATCCTATCAATCCAAAATCCATGTAAATTTTCAATGCTGCTCTAACTTTGATACGAATACAGTCCGTAATGACTTAAATTTCCTATTTTTTACTGATTTTGCCTGAAATCTATCAACCCTTTCTTGAACAACTTTACACTCCCTCAAATCCACTAGCTCAAAACTAGCAGTTGTAAATAATAGTTGCAAATTTAATAAATAAAAAAAATTAATTAGTTAGTAAGAAGTAGTTTTTTATGGATTTCGGTCTGAAAAAAATATTAAAATTAAAGAACATTGTTGTTTTTGTTTCTTAAAATAAAATGACTTTGAATAACAATATTTCTATATTGATAAACAAGGTCTATTTCTATGTATCGCAGCGGGCTTTATTATAAAAATAAATCTGAATTTGCATAATGAGCAAAAAACGGTTACAAGAATTAGATCATTCAAGCAGATCCCTTAGTGAGAGAGGCTGAGGAGATATGGAAGAGGGGGGTCCAAGACTCCGTATTTGGAAAAGCATACTTTTGAAAATATACAGAAGAAGAGGGTAGCGAGGCCGTGGAAGAAGGATCCTGGCAAAAGATACTGAAGCAGAAGTGTCCGAAGAAGACCAGGCCGAAACTCTGCCTATAGACGTAACCTAGATGTACTCCAGATTTACCAAAGAAGTTTTAATTTAAGTTATGTATGTATTTTATGGCTATTCTCTATTAGATCTGAATAATTAATCGTAATTTCTCAATGTGCATATTAGACGATACTCCAATTAAGAAATTGTCCTAATAAAATGTATTCATTATAATGATGGATTGAATTGGTTAGGGGGTGCAGTAATGATACACAAAATAAGTAGAATTTCTAGAATTCTAGAAATTCTAATGATGGATTGAATTGGTCAGGCAATTAGAATTATCCCGTCAACTATTTTCCACTAAAACATATATTAATTGTAATTCTTTAGGTGCTTACATATCCCAGATACACTCTATATTTATGAATACCATATTGATGGTTTCATTAAGGAGTAATGTTGTCCTGAAGGCTTCTGTAGTAGCACTCCGGTACCGTAGTTTTCCCATGATTTGAGATGACCAGAGGTACTTTGTTTATTATATGGATTTTTAACCCAGAAGGTTGTGTCATTGCTTCCTTGTTGCCAGTAATGTAAACTTTCTTGACCTACCCTTCTCTTTTATATGTATATATACCAGTTATAAAATATCTTATGATATATATAGAGTTAGAAAAGAGAGAGAAAGAGAGATCAGAAAGAAGATAGTACTAGAAAGGATAGAAAAGGATAGCTGACTGATTACTAAATTGGTAAACAGATAACCAACCTCGGGAAAAGAGTCCACTTTATAATAACGTTAGAGCGGTTAAAGAAATAATAATTTGAGTAATTATACTGAATAATTGCTCTGGTATCCCAACATTAAATAGAATTGTACAAAAAATATTTAATACCGCAAAACATAGCACTATTTAAAAATTAAAATGCTTTTTTGTTATCTTGAAGATGATAACTCATAGTCCTTAAATTTATAATTAGAATTGCTATACGATATTGAAAACATGCTGATTATCATCCCATATAGCATAGGACACTTTGGCGATTTCGGCTTCACATAAACTTTCAGGATTCCCGAAATCCCAGTTACAAGATTGAGACAAATTGGTAGCATTGCCAGCTGCAACGTGGTAAGAGTGATTAAAGGACAGCTGACAAATTGTACAGCTCACACTTATAAAAGGGGGTTAGTAGGGAGTGTTCTGGGGGGTTATTGTTCTACAACAATGGCCCTTTGTTGCAAGTGGCTAGATGAGCGTTTCTTCCCGGTCCCAGGAAAGAATGGGAAACAGCCCGGAGCGTTTAGTTTGTCGCGAATATTCAGCGACCACCAACAAAGAAGTCTCTTCATCAGTGTTTGCTTTGGCTTGCTTCCCTCAACCTGTTCCAGCCTAGTTTTAATCTGCAGAATTTTTCATCTTGCCCTAGCGGAGCTGTGGTTTACATGCACATAATGGAGGTCCCGAGCCGCGTAATATCTCAGTGAGGTTGTTGCTCGGCCCACGCTGTTTCCATCTAGAGTTCTAGGACCACATCTACAATCTTTACTCTGATTAGCAATGCCTTATTCCTCTCAACAAGACCATTATTATGGGCTTAAGACTAATTGTATTAATAAATAAATGTATAGATTGCCTCCTTATTAAGTCGATCTGTTATGAGGCGATTGTCTGAGACGGAGGAAAACTACCAAAACCTGCTATTTACTGCTTATTTATTTATTAATTATTGTTTAGTTGTAATAATTAAGGGGATAATATAAAACCCTTAAAGTGCGGTTGACTCTCGAGCGCTTACTATCCCTGTGGACTGAATACAGCTAGCTATATTGCTTGATGGACAGTTCATGGCGCAAGTAATAAATTACTATAGTATTTCTTTTGCTCCTGATTGTATAACTACAGAACGTTATTTTCAAGCACCCATAATCTATTAAAATGAGTAAAATACATATTGTTACAACATAAAAATAAGAAAAACGTACAACATAAAAATCTGGAGTTCCTACCATAAAATTGATTAAAAATATACAATTTATTTAATTTTGGCTTACTTTTGATTTTTTTTTCTATAAACCTGATTGTTTCATGATCTGGCTTTCTTTAATCCCATAGCTAAAGTTGTACGTATACAGGGTGTCCCGAATTTAAATGGCAAAAGTTCAGGAACTTATAGGGGACCGAAAAACTAAGACAAAAAGTCCTTTAGAGATTTGCTCGTTTTTGCTTAGTTTTAGAGAAAGTCGCAAAAAAAGAAACAAAGCAAAAATGTTACAGGTATCGATTATCACCTTTCAAAGTTCGTCAGGCTAAGCAGTGAGATATGTAAACACTTAATGTTATCCTTTACATTCTTTTATTTGTTTACATTTTGGCTTCCTTCTAGGATTATAATTCCTAAATCAGTCTTCAGTCAGTTACTCAGATATTTTTGTGTGAATAGCATCAGCCACAATGCCGCATACATATTCTAATGTTGAATACGCTGATATGATTTTTGTGAATGGTTTCTGTAACGGTAATGCTTTAGAAGCGGTGCGATTTCCAAATAGAACAATGCCTAATCGACGAGTCTTGCGTTAAGTTTTAATAGACTACAAGAGACTGGGTCATTCTTAATGCGTAATGAAGGCAACCAATTCCAGGCAACAGTAAGAGCAGATTATCGGAGAAGAAATTGTGTCCAACGACATTTCGATAACAATCCTGATACTAGCATCCGAAGAGCATCTGCTGCATTAGCAATATCGCGGCAAGCAATATGGCGAACTTTGAAAGGTGATAATCGCTACCCATTCCATCTTCAAAAAGTTCAGAATTTATTACCTCAGGATTATGTCAAGAGATTGAATTTTAATAACTGGTTTCTTGAAAAAAATCGCGATGATAATTTATTTCCATTAAAAATTATATGGACCGATGAAGCTACCTTTACAAGAGGAGGAATTGTTAATCAAAGAAACTATCATGTATGGGCTTTCGGAAATCCCAGAGCTATTAGAGAGAATAGGTTTCAGTATGAATTTGCTATTAACGTTTGGCTTGGAATTTGGAACGGATTACTGGTGGGACCATATTTTTTAACTGGAAGATTGAATGGTATCACATTTTCACATTTTTTGGAGAACGACTTTTCTAATTATTTAGATGACATTCCCTTACAACAGCGGATTGAAATGTGGTTCCAACTCGATGAATGTCCAGCTCATTATAGCAGAGTTGCTCAAGCTTGGCTGGATATAAATTATCCAAAACGATGGATTGGACGTGGAGGTGTAGTACCTTGGCCACCCAGATCACCTGATATGACACCCATGGATTTCTTCGTATGGGCAACCTTAAAGCAGAAAGTTTATTCGGTGTCAATCAACTCAAGAGAGTAATTAAGAGACCAAATCATAGATGCAGTGCACCAAATATCATCAGAACAATGTTTAGCTGCAATTTATCAAGTGAGTGCTAGATGTAATGCTTGCATTGGTGCAAGAGGATAACATTTTGAGCAATATTTACATTAAAAAGAACATGAAATAAATATAAATGTAAATAAATAAGTATAAAAATGAAAACTTGTTTTGTTTCTTTTTTTGCGATTTTCTCTAAAACTAAGCAAAAACGAGCAAATCTCTAAAGGACTTTTTGTCTTAGTTTTTCGGTCCCCTGTAAGTTCATGAAGTTTTGCCATTTAAATTCGGGACACCCTGTATATCTGCTCCTAATAAAGTTTATAGGGAGCGGAGTGGCTTAGTGGTAGAGAAATGAGTTGCCATGCCAGAAGTCCAGGTTCCAATCCCACTGCAAGGCAGTACTAGTTTGTTTTTAGCCGGAGATTGATCTTATAGGATCTAGGACCCTCCAGGGGCTCATCCAGCCTCTATAAAATATTATAAAAATAGAGTACCCAAAATAAGGAGGAAAAATCTGGCGGTTGAGCGTGACCTACGACAAGTCACCACCTTGCTGAACCGTTGTCCATGAAAGAGTACAGTTTCTATCTTGTACTGAACCTAGACCATTCACGGGTCGTAGTGGAAGTTTTTTTTTTAATAAAGTTTGTACTTTATATTTTAATCATAATTAAAAGTAAAACAGTAAATGTTGAAAGCATATATGCGTCCTTCGTACCCTTGCTTTTTGATTGTTTTATTCCGGAGACACATATGCTTCTATAGCACTTTAAGGGTTAAAGAGGCTTGTAACTTGTAAGAGGGAGAGCGAAGTTGAAATCTAGGATGTAAATGGATGTCTAAATGTACGTGAAAAAGGAAATCTACTAAAATGAAACTAAAAAAAAGCAATAATTGTTCTGTAAACTTTCGAATATCATGACCGATCCAGTGGATATTTCAATAAGATTAAAAATCATTTTTATACTATTTTAAATTAATAGTCATGAAATTAAAAAAATAAATAATGAAAAATAATCTTTTTTTTTTCTCTACCAGAAAATACCTTTTATTTTATATTTATTTTCATGTAATTAGTTAAATATTGTAAAATTCTTATAATGTTTGCTTTAGATCATTAACCTAAAAAAAAATTAAATTAAAAGATCCCATAAATGAATCGCTAACACCAGAAAGGCAACTACTCCACTTTGCTAAATTTTACAAGGGAGAAAAAAATCGGGATCTTGTCAGGAATAGTTCCCTATCTGCAGCAAACCAAATATTGAAGGCGTTATCAAGACTGTGCTATCTTTCGAACAAGTGTCCTTCCTACAGTAAACGAAGTATTCCGTCCCTGATAAAGGATAAAAGCTTTAAAAACAAAAATCTCCAAAGTTCGACTATTTGTCTTTCTGCCAAAAGCAATTCAAATACAACGAATATATAAAGTAATCTGATAATGTATCTGTGATCTTTTGTGATTTTAGACGGGGTTTCTCCACTTTTAGCGTGATCATTCATTAAAGAACGATTAAAAGGAGATATTTAAATATTCTAAGGAAAAGTTTGACAATGAAAAAGTTTGATGGCAATGAATAAACCTCCAAGTCTTACATTTTAACTTAATGAAAGTAAACCCGTTGACTCGGGAACGAAACTTTAATTAACATTATCGCAGAAGAGAGAAGGTGGATCCTGTTATACAGTTTAGCTTCATTAATCCACGTCCAAAAAACAAGTTAGCAACAAAATGGCGTTGACTTAGTAGTGGCACTAGTATATTATGTGGTTTTGTAATTAGAACAAGCAGAACTTCTGCATTACTTGATGCTTACACTTAAATTACAGTAGGAGAAGTATCAGTTCGATGAATCATGTCTATGCATCAGTGCCAACATAATAACCCACATTATAACCAAAAACTTTTCCATATTTTAGTATTTACAATTCAACTAAAATTGACTTCAGTTGATTTTTTTTCTATGAGCTGAATCTTGGATAAGACTGGGTGTCAAAGGCCATAAAAATTATTAACTCAAAAGTAATTTCAGGATGAGTGAATGTACAATTTAACAGAAGTTATTCTAAACATTTGTTTAGGGAGAAATAAAATTCATGTAATCAATTTTATTTCTAGAATAATAAAAAAGTATCTGTCTTTAATTGCGGGAAAACTTTAGCAATTATGAAAACCAGTAAAACATTGTTGACGAATTAGTCGACCATAAAAAAAAAAACCGGTACCACTACAACCCACGAACCGCCTTGGATTTAGTATATCGTAGAGAGTGTACTGTTTTTAGGACAGCGGTTGTGCAGGGAGATGATTAGTCCGAGGTCACGTTGATCCGCCAGTTTTTCCACCTATTAAGGGACCCACTTTATAAAGGCTGGATGAGCCCCAGAAGGGTCTGTAGATTCCGAGCCCTCCGACCTAGAATCCATGCCTGTAAAAGGATTAAATAATTTATTTCCCACAGCTGGATTTGAACCCGAGATCTTCATCTAATCAGCGCTTTAGATACTGAACTACCCCACTCATCTAATCAGCCAATAAAATTGTAATAATTTAGCTCTAAAAGATAATCGTGAACCCGGACAATTCCTTATTAAATGCATTAATTCGTCACTTCATGCCCCAATAATTTGGAGATATGTTGATAACTGACAGATTGTACTGGAGTTCAGGATAGGATAGGCCACTTTCATAGATAGTATTTCTTCTCCAACAGCTTATCAACTTTTGAATCTCCAAGTAAGAAATTTGTATCTTTTTTTAAAAATTAAAATACTAACTTCCTTGACTTCGCCTCCTCTTTTATATGTATACTCTGCTATAAAATGTTATAAGATGGAGATAGTTAGAAAAGAGAGAGATACAGAGATCAGAAAGAATATGGGATAACAAAGTTCTTCTCTAGTTAAGAGTTTAGATAAGCTAGAAGTCTAATGTAAGTTGATAAGCTAGTTAGTTATTTTAGTCTATAGTTAATAGCCAATCTAGCTAGTTCATTTTAGAAAGTTTCAATAATTCGTATTTCAATAATAATTATGATTCGTTCTTACTAGTTAAGTCAACTATTTATTAAATCCTTGAAATGCACAAGTTTAAGATATTAAAAACTAGGTGAGGTATCCGTAGACCATCTATAGTTCAGAATATTATTCTTAACTAATCAAGTTTCAGCACTTCCGATTTAAATGTATTTACAAATACTGAATTTTATCAATAAAGGATTATGAAATCAATTGTTGAAATTATTCAAGTCAATTCCTGTTATATCTTTTCGCTAATTAGGAATAGAATGTTGAATTTTTATTCAATTGGTGATGACTTTAAAAAGATATCAATAATTTGTGTGTCCAAGTCATAGTCGAGATCTTCTATAATCGGCGTCTAAAAGATTATTGTAATCGAACTAAACTAGGCAACAATCATTAAACTTGAGACTATTAACGTAAGTGATCTCAGTCATAAGGCAGAGCGCGTGGGAAGCTTTATTTGCTTGCCATTCTGAGCCCTTACCTCAATACGGATTCAGGTTACCGCCTCAACGCCTGAGTCTTGATCAGAGAGCATATAATTAACTAGAGATACCTGACCGTTGACCTAGGGAAGAATGTATAGCTCTTCCCACTCCTCTGCATCTCCCATTCTACTATCTGTGTCTTTTGGAATCTTTGATTTTTATTGTTTCTTTCTTTCTTTTCCAAACAAGGATTTGACGAATAATTCTGTAATAATTTGGGGAATTATCCACTCCTTGTCGCTTTTGATAGCGACCATTTTAGTGACGTGAATTTCATGTCACTGGAACGTCACTGATATTTCTCAAAAGAACTTTATTCCAACTTCATCCCCTTCCCCGCCTCCTCCATCACTGACTATATATACATTAAACAACCGTCTTCTATATAATTTTTAGGTCATGTCTTTCATTATATGTACTTCGAATTTTGTGTTGAGACGTTCATTTCTTCACGAAGTTATTACTGAAACATATAAATTTCCCATTATTACGCTCTTTTTTTGCACTATTATTAATATTAATTATAATTATTATAACTAAATATAACGATATTATTAACATCACTTAATATAATTTTAGTGTATTAAATCAGCACACATACAACAACGCTATAATTAATAATACTTGATCTTTATAATTATTATTTTTATAAAGATTAAAAAGTTTGAAATAATCTCACTGCCTCTCCCCGTGTATAAATCACAACAATTGCGACTACAGCGACAGGATGTGTAGAGCACCGCGCTACAGATGCGGACGACCCGGGTTCGAATCCCGGCCAAGACAAATCTTTTCTCTTCAAAATAAAAATATTTAAAGATGGATAATACTCCATTTAAGCTAGTTTTGTTCCTAATATCATCATGAAATAGTGACTTATTCTTTTTTTTAGTCCGTCTGACATTTTCGTATGACATTTAACATTAATTTGATCACAGAATATCAAATGATAAGAGACCTTTTTATCTTCCTGTTTTTGTTTACATTTTTTAACCACTTCCGATTACATTAAAACTCTATTGTCCCTTCTTCTGCTGTAGTTTTTTTCTGTATCATGCGTTCAATGACACGTTTCTTCTGATCCCCTGTCCAGATTCGTCCGATCCGAGACTGTAATGTTCAACTTTTCCAAACCTTTCTTTACTTCCTTTGTCCATGTTTGTCGTGGCCTTCTTCCTCTTTATATTTTTATTTGATATGCCCCCGTGCAGAATGATTAGCTCGGTAGGCATTTAAATTGTCTTGTCTTAAGAGATTTAGACATTATTAACACAATTTTTTTCATTACTTCTTTCGAGATCCTTTTTATTTTATTTTAAAATTAAAACAATTTGGGATCAGAACAAGACCAAATCCTTTAGAATATTTGATTCATCCTTTTATTGTGGATAACTAGCAACAAATGTGGATTGCAACATATTATTGGGGAATTTAACGCACAAATTCATAGGAGCAAGTTATTGTAAACTTGAGAAATTTTTATCTTTATTTTAAACAACAAAAATGGAGCATTAATGAAAATTGAAAGATTTAACTTCTTATTAAGATTATTAAATGCAGCTTGTAGAGGAGTTGTTATAAATTGTACACTTTACGAAGAAATCTGCTCTTAATTTTAGCTTTTGGCAAAATTATACTTTCATTGATAGAGCTAGTCAACATTGTTTACAGGGTTATCGACATTATAATTTGTTCAAATTCGAATAATGATAATAATAATAATATATACTTTTTGAGAATAATATACAAATGCCATTTGGCACAATTTGTATCTGCTATCTTTTGAAACCCTCCCCTTTGGGATTCACGTGGAAGCGTGGACAAAGAAACCTCCCAATGAGAGTATTTACAATTTTTTCTAGAAGAAACTTCTAGAGTATTTAAAATTGAAATGATAGTTTGTGTTTTTGATTACTTTAAAACAATCATAAAATCTAATTTATTAGAGGATTTTGATTTTATTTCATATACGTTAATTCTAATCCAAATTTTAGAACTTTTTTTTTAGATATAGAATAATTTATTGACATTTACAACTGTAATTATATTACATCAAGTAAATCTGCTGTATGAACAAAGTACATGAAAAAAAAAACACTTGTGGAGAAACTATCCATTGATAGCACGTTCTATAGTAGAAGGTCTCGAGGCCATCTTCTTTTCAGACGCCTCGGAGGGTTATCAGGAATATTATGGGAAGCAAGTTGAGAGACTAGCGGATTCAATTGTGTATGGAGCTTTTCATGGAAGGATAGGTATCTAGTTTGGGCCAAATCAGGAACATATGGGATATTAAGATCATGATGGATGAGTTTGTTTGTGACATAATAAGGAGCATTGAGGATTTTACGGAGGATTTTGTATTGTAAGGATTGGATACGAGATGAATTGGATGGTTTAGTAGAGCCCCAAAGCTCAACTCCGTATGTCCAAATAGGTCTGATAACTGTTATGTAAATGAGTCTTTTGTAATTAATTGGGAGCTTTGAACGTTTTTCCAGTAAATGTTGAAGTAGGCGAAAACATCGAGCAGTTTCTTTTTTTTTCGGTCTTGTAATCCAAATTTTAATTTATTAAATATCACTATTACCTCAATTTATATTTTCGTGCTAGTGTTTATGAGAAAGTATTTGTTTTAGCTTCAGTGACGCTATTGTGATAATTAATGATCCTGTAAGTATGCAATTCAAAGTAGAGATTTCATACTTGAATGTATTTACCTGTTTTATTAAAAAGCTCTATTGATTAAGTAACTGTGTACTTTAGAATCTCGACTGAAGGACGGAATGGCCCTTCTGAGAATTACTTTTATTCCAAGGTTCCCAATCAATTAATTTCCCAAGCACTTAGAGTTTCTTGAATGTTACAGTAGTAAGGAATTGATGATTTAAAACGATCTTAAAAGTTGAAATACTTTTTAGAACTGTAAAATGATCAGAAATATGAGATTTGAATATGAACTGCTTTGCTTTATAATAATAAAAATGATTAATTAATATCGCTGATCATTCTTAATAAATATTTGTCGTTTTAAATGTTATGTTCTTTTCTTTAAGAGACTATTAATTCTTCTTTATTTATTTGGAGTAACTATTGATGGTAACTATAAAGTCCATAACAATTTTAGATTAAATTCTTTTCCAGAGGTTGTTTGTGTGTTTAGCAATTTACTAATAAATCAAACTTAATACCTTGATATAACTATCAATATTGTAATAATGAATGCATTTTAAATGTGAATTAAGTGTTTAGTCATTAAAACAAATATATTTTAAAAATATTATTTTAGATAAGATTAATATATAAAATTTTAAATTACTATTAATGATTCAGGTAAATATATTATTGCCATAAATTGCATACGTAAATTAAATTAAAATCTATCTGTATCTATCAAGGAGTTCTTCAATGTTTGTTCGTCAGGTATTGTAATATTGTAATAATGGATCTATGGGTAGAACGTTTCCCTGATCTGGCCATCTTGCGGACAGTAGCAATGTGTGCCAGAGCTTCTGTCTGCCTGTTCCGGCTTTTCTTCAAGGAATCTCCTGTTTTGCAGATATTCCCTGCACTATTTATTCCGCAGGTATTTCCACCCTCCTTTTTACCAGGTATCCTTCACACTCCTAGGTTTTATTACTTCCTGTTATCTGAATAAGGAATATAGGAATAATTTCAATAATATAATAAACAATGATTGATCTAATACGACTTAACATTGTTGCTAATGCATTGTTGTATTAAATATGAATGTTCAAATGGAACATCAAGAGTAAAGTGGTTCAAACTAATTAAATTTTAATGGTGAATCTAATCCTATACAAGAACTGCAATATGCTTGTGTAATGCTTTAAATAATGCAACATACTACATTAAATATACATAAGAGAAAAGGATATTTTGGGGGCGACTTTTGGTCTAGTGGTTAGCATAACAAACTACTAAGCCCAAGATCGCGGGCTCGTAGCCCGGCAGATGCCCTAGGATTTTTTAAAGGGGGTAAAAAATCCTTCGTTATGTCGTCGTTCGGGTCCTAAAATCCCTATCCTAACAGAACCTGGATAGGCTAAATTTAGGGCTCCCACTGTAGCATCGTCCGATTAGCCATAGCAGCATAAAGTGACGTTAAATGAACAAACAAGGATATTTCGAAAAATTATATGGTAATTTTTTCGTTCTTGACTTAATAAATAAATAAAGCTCTTTGTTAACCTTATTATATAATAAATAATACATTTATGCTAAATATTATCATAGATATGACTATAGTATGGATAATTAAATGAACATACCAACAACTATATTATAATGGCACTAATGATAATAATAACTACAATCTTCAGAACAACAAGTTTTACTACCCCATTTGGTTAGAAGAAAAAATAAATATTTATTTGATAGTCATAATTTGTAGATAAGTTCTATTCTCAATTTAAACTACTATCTTGCCACACCCAGAATATATATGAATGTCAGACTACAAAACAATGTAGATTCCTACCTTCAGAGTTTATCTTCCTTCTACTCTGATCAAGGTATTTCTCTCCTTGTACATATCTTCAAACTCAAATCAGCTCATTAAAGTGGTTAATTCCTACTAGCATAAACATATTCTGCGTCCTATCAGAGCCATTCGACTAACTTCTTTCGATAGAGGGTGAATGTTTTCTCTAGCATGACAAAAGACGTTCGTTTCCTTTATGCGAATCTGCAACTGGAAAAACTGCACGTGGGAAAAACGCCTCAATCACTGACGAGGTTTTTCCCTTAATAATACAATGTATCTATTGCTACGTATCGTACCGGGCGTTATTAGAGAAATAAATATATATTCGCATAAAGAGCAAATGATCGTTTGTATGAAATAGTTCAATAAGGTTTGAAAGGTATAGAAGGGTTTGACCCCATGATCAGGGTGGGTCAAGAGATACCAAAGAGGGGGGTCCAATACTCCACCCTTGAAAAGAGACTCTCTAAAAAGATCCGGAAGAGGAAGGTGGACTCCAAGAAAGAAGATCGGCGTTGGTAGCCGAAGATGGGGAAACTGGCGTGGAACGGAAGGACTGCCAGACCCGAGGAAGACGTACCTCACTAAGAAGACCTCTAGATTTACCCTGTTTTACAAGATAAGTTGTAATTTAAGTTCTGTGTGTATTTTATGGCAAAACTTCTGTATATCCGAATCATTAATTGTATTAATAAAGTATATTACCTTACCCAACCCATATGGACTATATGTATATGAATAATATATTGATAGTTTAATTAATTAGTGAATTGGTAAACACACAACCAACCTCCTTGGAAAAGAATCCAATTTAGAATAAAGTTAGGAAATTTAAAGAAATTGAATGTAAGAAGAAATAATAATAATAAGAAATAATAATTTGAGTGATCATTTTAAAATTATTATTCTGGCATCCCAAAATCAGTTATAATATCTAAAATGTATTTAAGAATATAAAACATAGCAGTATTTTATTCTACATATTATTTTTATTTGATTACAACGTAATATTAAGAGTTGTTTTATCTTTTCGTTTTTTTCCTATTTTTTTCGTTCCTCACAATGTAGTGCAATAAAGGTTGGAAGGAATGTTACTTTCTATACTATAAGAAAAAAATGTTATCGAATCCTGGCTTACTATCTATGCTGATTGAACTTTAGTGATCCCTTGAATCCAAATATGAGAATTGAATTAAATTAAAACTGACTTCTTTCCTATTACTGGAAATCAGAAACTCCATACTTTCCTCTTATCGACTTCAATCGTTACTAAGATTTATTCGAAGCAATGCAAAGAAGACACCGAGATCCCTTATTATTAATTCAACGTCTGCGAAAGTTGAAAACTTCCTTATCAAAGGTAAAGCACTTTAAATCAAACTTGAATAAAGTCAAAAAGAATTAGTTATCAATCTGTGATTCATACATTGCCAATATCAACGTTTGATTCTAGAATTAGACTTCATCGCAAATATATTTAATTATAATATTTTGCTAGTCATGACATGATGGAATTCAGAATTGGATGCCCTTATTCTAGTGAGTTAGAATGTGTTAGCAACAAATGAGAACTTGTTGGATGTATTAAAGAATAATTGTAGTTTAACGACCAGTTTCTTTTAACTTGTGCGGTTATTTGTAACTTCTCCACTTAGCGTCCTTATGCCGGGACTTAATTTATTTAATGTCACTTTAAGCTACTATAATCGGTCGAGGACAGTGGGAGTCCTAAAAATATTTAAAATGTTCCTTACACCACACAGGCTCGGAACCGGAAGGATAACAGGGATTGCACGCTTGGACAACCTTTCCCCGTAGCACTAAACTCTGATATAATCCTGTCTTTGCAGAAAATTACCTGGCAAGTTATATATTTAAATTATACTTGAATGTTTACATAAAATAAAATAAAAAGAAAGTCAGATATATTACCAAATGCTTATTTTTTGAAACTCCCTTTTTTTTTAGATTAATTTATGGATATTTACAACTGTAATAATATTACAACAAGTAAATTTGCTAATATGAACAAATGACATGAAAAAAAAACACTTGTGGAGAAACTACCCATCGGTAACGAAACTCTAATATTGATAAATGAACAAATAAATCAAATTTACATATTAATACAAAATACAATTAATTAAATAAAAATAAAATTATTAAGTTTCCAAAAATGAATACTTAAAGAATAAACAACAAAATTAACAATAAAATGAACAACAAATAAATAATTCAATCATAATAGTCTGAATATAAAACAAAATAAATTATAAAGTTTTAATGAGCTCATAGTAAATTCTTTAATTGCGCAATTAAAATAAATAAGTGCACTTCTTGCGTGTTCAATATGAAGCCGTGGCCGTGAAGTTCGCGGCTGCCTTCAGTAGACGCTCCCGATGAATTTCAGACGAGGTTTCGTCAAACTGTCTGTTGTCATGGAGACGAATCAGATAAATTTAAACGAAGTCGGCACACGAAAGTAATAACGATTCAAATGTAGAATTTACAGGTTGGACTCACAAAACAACAACGAAAAAAGAAAGTTTTAAGTATGGACCTCACTGGTCGCAACAAAAATAGAGTATGAAAGATGAACCGCATTAGCCGCACTGACAAACAACAAAATGCTGATCGATGTAAGATAGGACCGCATGGGTCGCTGTCCAAGACACCAATGAGGCGATTAGCGACTTTTGCTGAAAAATAAGAGTCCGTGATTCAGCTGTTTCCGTAACACCTGTTTCCGGCTACTTCTCTATTATACAAAAACATTTACATAGAGTAGTTATTTCTAACGAAAATAAAAATGATAAAATTATCAAATAACTGAATAGAAAAAAAAATAGAAAATTATTTACATAGATGGACATAAAAATGATTTATAAACAAACTGAGCGGCCGTGACACTATCCATATAGTGTTTTAGAACTTTCCTGTCTGAAATTTCAGGGTTAGTTTTCATTATATCGATCTAAGGATCTTTTTGATTCCAATCTTGGAGTTCAGATATCTTTTCATGTCTTGTCACCTATCTCTGCTTTACAGCCACACGGGTTTCGGTAACATTACAGTTTAACGACATTAACATTACGTAAATGCTTATTAATACTGCCTACAATCTTCTTTGAACCTTCCTATTCAAGTAGAACAAAATATAGCCTCGTTAGTTTTTGGTAGGACCTTCGTTTCATATTTCCTTTTGTCCGGTGATCCGTTTTTTTAGAAGGCTTAATAGAAGGGTCTCTTTCCCAAATAAGGATATCGACCCTGACCCAATGAGAGGTCAGGAACGATAGCCTTCCCATAATAATAAAGCTTCGCCCGAAAGTTATGTCTTGTAAATAATTGAAGAATTGTTAGAGAATCTAAGATACTCCTTTGCAAGCTGGCTCCGCTATTCGACGCCAATAAGTCACAAGATCATTTACTAATCTTCCCGTGACAGGGAACCGTTCTATTTATGCAGCTGCTGGAGCGCAAGAGGCACCTACCGGTGTCAAAGGCATATTCATCAATTCAGTCGAAACGGATAATATGACTTAGAGAAGTAACTTAGCACTGCACTCTGTCATTAATTCTACGTCCACATGGACTCGAACCAAGGCCTAAGTGATTTCCTTTCCTTTAATAGGACCGAATAGCCATCCATCGCTTAGCCAAGTAAGAAGCGGTCGGGAGCTGGTTAAAGTTAGATTTTCAAGGCTGCTCATAACTTAATATAGAATATGGTTTTATGCGAATTAGGTAAATACTTGCCTTTATGCTTGTTCTTGCGAAAGAGTCTTAGATCTGCGATCTTGCACTTGTGGTTGATATCTCCAATCCTAGACTACGATGACAATGTTTTACCTCTCAATAATCTCAATACCTCTTACATTTATTATACATTTTTTTACTTCATAATTCGTTATGATAGGAAGAATTTCCGCTTTTTCGCTTGATATTTCAAACAGATTTTATATTATTATTTTGTAGAAGTTAAAATATCATTCAAAGAAGCATCTGGATTGTTTTGCGAGATTTGCAGTTATAAATTATTACACTAGTGTTGACCTGGTTACAGAATAATTCAAAGTTTTATAAAATATATCTTTACTAATTCTTAATAAATGCTCATTTTTTTACTGTAAATGTATTCGAATACATGACTTAAGCTTATGTTGGCCACAATAATACCGGAATTTCTTGTTTAGGGCAATCGGTTTCTTCTGCGACAGAATATGTTTTAGAGGTTTTTTTTTTTTTTTTTTTTTAATTTTGCTTGTTTAGGCGCGTGGTGGCTAAGTAGTAGAGCGTTCAGCTGGCGTGACGAAGGTCCCGAGTTCAAATCCGGGTATGGCAGATTTTATTTAATCCTTTAATAAAAGTAATATCAAAATACCTGAAAAACCTGGCGGCTGAACGTTATTTAGGACAAATAAGCTCCCAGCACAACCGCTGCCCTAGAAATAGTTTAGTCTCTGCCACTTACTGAACCCAAGACCCTCCATGGGTTGTAATTCTTTCTTGTTTAATTATTTTTATATTACTTAATCTATCTTTCTTTCTATTTTTATCTGTAACTAAGCATAATATTTTAACTCTTCTTCCATTCCATTTGATTTTTTTTTATTAATAAGAACATTAAAAATTAAAAAAAAGCTATATGTCTACGATATTCTGATTTTCTATGTTTCCTAGTTATCTGATATTCTCATGTTTTGTTCATGTTTGATATCCATAAGTGTAATAATTTAAAACTGTTCCAGAAATCAAGTCATAGAAAGTTTGTTATCTCTCTCCAAATAGATTTGTATAGGGCGTTTCTTATCCTGGGACAGAACTATAAACCGTTTCCCCCTATAACCCCCTAACTATAACTATAACTATAACCCCCCCATAACCCCCCCACCCACACCCGATCACCACATCCACCATCTATCCCTATATACAGATCCTTACCATATATACCCACCCTCTCTAATAGCATTCAAAAATACTTACGTTCCGTTATCCCCAATTTACGTATTGCCTTCAAATCCCATAACAAACTTTCCCATATCTATACCCGTATCAAAGATCCTATTCCCTTCAAGCTTCGTTCCCATGTCGTTTATCGGATTCCTTGTTCTTCTACTAATTGCAACGCTTCCTATATAGGTGAAACCAAAAACTTCCTTAAAGACCGTATTACTCAACACAAATATGCCATTTCCTCCCATAACCATACCTCCTCTAAACTTTCCGAACATGCCATTTCTTTAAACCACACCTTTGATTTTGAAAAATCGTCTATCCTAGCTACAGCTCATAACCATGACAAACGCATCCTCTCTGAAACTATCCACATAAATTTAGATTCCTCCTCTATCAATCTTAAGTCTGACTCTCATCACCTTTCCTCTACCTACTCCCAAATTTTTAATTTACTCAAAAGACCTTAAATTCCGTTACTACGTCATTTATGTTTCTTTTGTTATCACTCGATTTACATCTCTTTCTTTGTTTCATTTTTTATTTATTTTATTTATATTAATTTCATCCATCTACTCACTTTTCCCATCTTTTCCTATTCTCCAGCATGGTTACCTTCTATAGTTAACTTTTGGCCACTAGATTTCGCTCCCATCTCTTCCCCCGGTCTTAACGTTCTTGTGCTGGAATCCGTTAAAATTCCCGTTACTCTGACATTGATGTTTTCTTTTTTATCACTCTATCGACATTTCTTTCATTGTTTTAATTTTATTTATATTAATTGTATCCTTTTTTCCTATACTCCAGTGTAGTTACCTTCTATAGTTAACTTTCCGGCCACTAGATACCGCTCCTATCTCTCCCCCCCTTCTTAACGGCCATAGCTCAGTACGCTCCAGCCGCTATATGTAACGGCCACGCTTCCCAACATTCGGTATGTCTCCTCTTCTTTATGTCTTCCTTATATTTTATTTTAAACTTTTCTCTTTATCCTTTCTCCAATTTTAATTTTCCTATTTCCTATTTTTTTCCCCCTTATCATTTTGGCATCCATCATATGTTGGTAATCATGTGTTCATATTTTTAAACACCTCTTTTATTTTTCTAATTCATTAATCCCATCTAATTTTTTTCATACATACATTGTAAACTATTGTTACTGTACTAGCGTTTTCACCTAATTTAACTTTTCATATTCTATTCCTATCAACTATATTTTCAATACAGTCTTTGTACACTGGTGTTATTGTACAATAGTTTTTCTATTATTCACATTTGTTATTGTACATATAGTTCCATACTTTTCTGTAACTTGGTAACATCATCAAGTCCGTTATCATACATTTTATACCTTTATTTTACTAGTTTTTCTGTATTCTTCATATTCCAACCTTTCTTTATATGTAAATATCCTAATTTTTGTTTCTTTTGTTTAACTCCTCCTTTTGATTTTCCTTTATATTATTAATTTGTACTGTACCATCCATTCTGTACATTTATTTTCTATTTTTTATTTTATATGCGTTATTTATTATTTATCATTTCTGCTCATTTTCTTTAATTTTATCAAATCTGTTTTACTTTATTATATCTGCCATTATTTTCATTTTCTTTTCATTATCAATATCTTTGTTATATCTGTCTTTATCTTAATTTTATTATATTCTATCACATTTTCTATAATTATATCTGTCACTATTTCAATTATTTTGTTGGTGTTCAATTATTTGTCTTTATCTTAATTTTATTATATCTGCCACTAGTTTTATGCCTTTTCATTATCATTAATTTTTAAATCTGTCTATATCTTTATTTTATTATAATCTGGCTCCTTTTTAATATTCTTTATCTTCTATTTTCATATCTGCCACTTTGTATTTTTCTACATTATTTGTCACTATTATTGTTACTGTACATCTTTTATGTTTTTACAATTTTTGTTCTGTTTGTTTCTCTGTTAGCCCTGAAGATGACCTACACTGTAGGTCGAAACGTCGGCACATAATATAAGTACTTCACTTATTCGGTGTTCTTATTGACTGCACCCCCCAACTATTTCCTTTACATATAAACCGTTTCCTTTATAAAGTATACAGTGACGGCATAGAATCCTGAGTGAATCCTTTGAGCCGGAGCTATTGCAAATTGAACCGTTATTGAAGTAGGCAGGTAAAGGAAGATGCGAAGATATTTGCAGGCTCCGCTACTCCTGGGAGGCGGGAAGAGAAGCCAAAGAGGACTATTTCCCTATCGAGTGGTCTCAAAGAAGCAGAAAATCAGCTCCTCTGTCTCAACTGCACATGTAAAAATCTTCTATTTCGCCTCGTATTTTCACGGTGGAACAAGTCGGTTATTGAGCCAGCTTGGGCTTCTCAGGGAAGGCATCTACTAGTCTATAGAACTCTATCGCTAAAGTGGATTGGTATACCTTTACGAGATTATGAGATGTTGCAATATCTCTCCTCTTTACCGGTTCATTGTAAGACTATTAATGCGCTAATGGTGTATTTGAAGAAATGATTGATGTACTGCTAGTAGCTTAAGTATCTGTAAAAATATTTGTTTTTGAAGTGAAGATTTCTTTAGTCGCGTTTAGCAACTTTTCATAAGGGGTTAAACTTGTCGATTCGCGTCATTAACATGATCGCGACCGGCGACACCTAGCGGCCTGTTTATGAGTTCTAATCAATTTCTTTTAATTAACTTTATTTTTTTATCTAAAAATTCGTTGAATAGTTGTGCGATTGATTAAAAAAATAACTTGAAACATTAATAACTGGTTGAACTTTTGTTTTCCCTAAAATATTTTATTAGTAATAGTTACATGTCTTTATGAAATAATTGTAAGAAATTAATCTATGTATTGTTGAACTTAACGATGATAATAATACTAAAATGAAAATGAAATCTCTTTAAATACAAATAGATGGAATAAATATTTATAACTATATACTAGTTATCATTTCAATTAAATTATTGATATTTTGTATTGAGCTTGTGCAGCCCATCTATCACTCACTCACTCACAGACTGGCGCTACAGTCCTTGCAGGACCTGGGCCTCCTCCAACAGATTGCTCCACTCCGCTCTATCCGAAGCAAATCTCCTCCATCTCCGCACTCCCATCTTACGCAGATCCTCTTCCACATCTTCCATCCATCTCAATCGGGGTCTCCCGCGTTTTCTCCTTCCTCCCGGACTATCGTACACCATTTTTCGAGGAAGTCTCTTCGGATCCATGCGTTTAACATGACCCAACCAGCCAAGCCTTCTCTTTCTAATGACCGTGACTAAGTCTGGCTCCGCTAGCAATTCCATCAGTTCTGCATTGCTTCTCATTCTGAATTGCTCGCCATCCTTAATAGGGCCATATATAGTTCTTAATATTCTTCTTTCCCAAATTCTGAGGGAATCTTTGGCTGCTTTTGTTTGGATCCATGTCTCGCTGCAATATGTCACAACGGGGCGTATGACTGTCTTGTAAATTAATATTTTACTTTTCCGGGATAGATTCCTAAATTTCAAGACCTCCCGTAGAGCATAAAAACACTTGTTGCCCGCTGTAATTCTTGCCTTGACTTCCATCGTCATGTCGTTGTTTCTTGACAACATCCCTCCCAGGTATCTGAAGGACTCGCATCCAGGGAATTCCCGGTCACCGATCTTTACTGGTCCATTCCTATATGTCCCGCTTCTCGTTGTTATCATGTATTTTGTTTTGCCATTGTTTACAACGAGGCCAAGTCTCCTTGCAGCCCATCTATGCTTTGATTAATAAATTAATTACTTAAAAATGTATATAATTATTTTTCGGAGTGTCAATGTATGTTTTTGAATAAATGATGATGTTCGTCGTCATTATTTGTTTCGTTGCAATCAAGAAGCTTTTAAAATATTTTTAATATTTTATAGTAATGTGCACCGTAATTGAAAAATTGTTCATTATGGATGTTTTGATACAATAACTGGGTCTAATATTTAATTTGTATTTTAATTATTGAATATTACCATATTTGATTATAATTAATTATAATAATTAATTTTATTATAAACTTTTAATCATTATTAAATCCCGATACTATTATGTTTTACCCTTAATTGATTCCTTATGGTAATCTGATATTCTACTCATTCAATGTTTTTGTATAATCATGGTGTATTTTCAATGTAAATGTAAAAGAAAATAATTATAGAATAATGTTACTTGCGTCAACTACGAAAACCTGAAACTTGTTAGTTGAATGAATAATTCTAAAATTGGTATGAAATGGTCAGCGGGTGCAGTCAATGATTACTCAAAAAAAGAATCATTTTTTTTATAGTGCCTGCGTTTCGGCCTAAGATGTAGCCCATCTTCACTTCTACGCCTTGCTGCTATGAAGATGGCCTATGTTTAAGTTTTAGTAATTGTGAAAAAGATAGGAATTAAAATTATATGATTAAAAACATAATGATCTATGTGGTGGAAACAGTGCTTGTTTCGATATAATTGGAATGAACTGAAATTGTTCGATCAAAATGACCCAGGTGCAAGTAGACGGTATTGAATAAAATAAAAATTTTGCCCTTATATGAACCATTCAGTGCGGAAAGTAAAAGGAGAAGACCAGGAAAAATGTTTAAGTGGGGGATGGATACGAAGAAGCATTAAGTGGAGAAAGAGTCGAATCTAATGTCTGCATTAGGTACATCAAGAGGCCAAGGAACCCTGTTGAGGTAGAAAGTATAAAAAGCTCATAATGTTTTGTTGACTTCCGATTTATTTTAACGGAAAAAAAAGTTATACTCTTATTTTATTCTAAAATAGTTTTAATTTTTCCTGGGGTAGTACGTATACTCAGTTTCATTATTTTTCCCCCCTGCTTCGAGTGTCATTTGGACGAAACAGTTGGATGCCTGTCGGTTAGTTTTTAATTAAATATTACAAAAAAAAAACTGCTTAAGCACAGATCTCGGGTATTGTATTGTTTTTTTTCGAATTATAACTCAGAACATCGTTAATTGGCCGTTTTCGCCAACGTGCCGTTGACATTTTTCACCCGATCTAATGAGATTTTGAGATGAGTAACTGCCTTCGATTTTCTGGACAGATTGATTTGTCGATTTCTGAATTAAAAATCCAAAATGTTACTGCTGTAACTTCTGTTATCTCTTAAGAGTTTAAATACCTGAGGAATTAAAATTTTCCCGTTGAAAACTAAGGTATATGACGAGTATTTTTCAGTATGGACAATTTATTCTGTTAGATTTCCATAACATGAAATTTACATTGTAGACGTTGATTAAATGATATATGTATGATATTAAGGTACTTACGTATTAGCCCGTCTGCAAAGGCACGTATTATCCGCCACGTTTATAACCTGGACACTGATAATTCAGATTGTCATAGCACCTCCCTTCTTGTTCATATTAATGAAAATTGAAATATACAAAATGTAATAAAATGCTAATTCTAGACCCCTCTACCCAAGTCCCTCTTCTTATATCAATGATTTCGCAACACTTTCGACGCAAAATTTTCCTTTTCATTTCCCTTTGTCAAAATCCATTTGATGACTTTTTTCACATGTTTTTATATTTGGAATTATTCCGAACTTCTGGAAGTATTTCACAGCTTATTCTTTTAAAGATAAATTGCTAAAATGTTATTCTGTTCATTTTTAGTAGTCAATTTCAAAAGAAGACAAAACGCTAAAAAAAAAATACAATAACGCACACACAAGTACCTCAAATGAGACAGTTATAAGAAGAGGTTACGCGAGATAAGATGGGTGGTTTCATGCCGGACGGCTAATACACAAGTACCGATTTTAAAATTTACAAATCGGACCGAATTCAAACCGGGGTATACAGGGGTGTTTCAGGGTAAAGCATCCAAATTGAAAATTTGACCTAAAAAAAAATATATTACTGTGGAGGTATGTTCGCAAGAAATGGACCCAACGGGATCTATGACCCTCAATATAAGGGGGAAATCTGGCGGCTGAGCGTGATCTAGGACAAATCATTCCCCGCACAATCGTTGTTCTTGAAACAGCACAGTCTCTACCATGTAGTGAACCCCAGACCCGTTCTCGACATGTAGTGGTACAGATATATCCCCAAACGCTTTGTTTAGGAAATGTTACATCTACAGATTTTCATTGTTACGAATTATTTAGGCATAGTAATTAAAAAAAACTTATTTTATTTCCTCCAGCAACTTTATTCATTAAATGCAAACATTAACATATACATTCAATGTTATCTTTTTGAGTGTTAAGATTGACTCGGCATCTTTCTTCAACAGCAGTAGTGGCAGATCGGCACTGAATATGTGTTATTGATTAACAAGATTCAATTATCCTTCTTCGTAAACAATTAAGGTCGTCGACCGGACTTATATAGACTTGTTTAATGTCACCCCAAACAATAATCCAGTGGTGTCAAGTCTGGATAGTGTGCAGGCAAATCCACTGGTCCTTAGTGCCGAGAATGATGCCGAGCCTGTCTTCGTCTTGTCCAGTGATCTTAGTAAACCTCCATAGGAAATTGTTTTTTTGGTTTTAAAATAAGTTTGGCTACTTGACCCTGAAACAGACTGTCAGATGCAACTGGTATGGCCATATTAGAATCACAAAACAATTCTCGTCACTCTTCAGCTTCCAATTCAGAGGAATTTGAATTCCTACCAATCTCGTTCTTCATAAAATAAAATAGGCTTATAGGCTCCAGAGGTTCCCACTACCATTATTTTACTGTTCATCTTCATCTACTGAAGTCCATCAAAAAACAAATCTCTGATACTTGATATTATTCTCTGTAGTATTGGACAATTCTAGAATGTTCACCTTCCTTTTTTACCTTTTTTTCCTTACGCTTAAACCAAATTTATCATGAACATTGCCACTAAAAATAATCTTATAATTTCGACTTAGAATTTCGCTGAACTGATCTGTCTGTCACTTGAAAAAATGTGCTGTACATATTTTCTCCAATTATTTTAAACAGTATAATATAAATGATTTTGAAATTTCATTGGTGATGGCGACGGAGAACCGGAACGGTAGGTGTTGGGAAGGGAGTTGTTACAAACGAGGAGCGTTAAAGGATGTGAAAAAAAAGAGGACAGAATTGCCAAGCGTAAAGACAGGACAATGGCCTAGGACTATCGCACTGATGAAGGCCATTCAACGAGATGGTGAAAAATGTGGACATTGTCGGGTCGTCGCTCATCCTCCTGACATTTACATTGGCCCTGCATATTACCTCCGTCGTTTGTCACCTCCTCTCTCGCAAATTGTATCTCTTCATATCAACCTGTATTTGTTTCTAAGTGGAATTTATCTCTGCTTCAGATTCGGTAGTATCGATCGTCCACTCTATGTTTACTGTCCGTGAGACGATCCTGATATAAATAAAAATCCGATATCAATGAGCGTTAAATGAGCTGGATTGTTCGATGAGTAAGGCACTGTGCTTCTATCTCACCTGTCCCGGGTTTAGGAATATAAATGATAATCTATATGAAAGACCCCTAGGGATCATAAAGCCTACACAAAGTGGATACCTTTAATAAAATAAAAATATTGGTAATTAAGCGTGGTTATATCACGATACCATGCTCTCTCAAAACGTTTGAAAATACCTAATTCTTTTAAAGTATCAAACCGAATAAGATTCTTGTGACAGAGATTGTTGAGTACCTGAAACTCGCAATTTTATAGCGCCTATAAGACGGGTTAAAGTGGGTGTTCCCATCCATCCTTAGACGATATTCCTTTACTGAACCATTAACTCACACATCTACAGTCTCTTATTGTTCAAATCCTCTTTGAAGCCTTTCTGACCTTTACACTCATTCTCACAGAACCAAAACATACGAGAGTTCCTTTTTCGTCCGTTCCACCACATTTTGGAACTTACTTCCACCTGATCATTATTTTTCAATACGATAAGCCAGCCGTTACCATGTGTGCCAACAAACCTTTATTGTCTAAAATGTTTGTTTGTTTGTTTGTTCATTTAACGTCACTTTATGCTGCTATGGCTAATCGGACGATGCTACAGTGGGAGCTCTAAATTTTGCCTATCCAGGTTTAATTAGGATAGGGATTTTACGATTTTTGATACGAGTACCTGACATCGTACAGGCTCGGGACCCCCGTTTAACGTCCCTTCCGAAGGACGCAGGAACTAATTAAAAAATGTACATTGTAATTTAATAATCAACTATTATATAAATATCCGTCATAAATCAAAATTAAATATTCTTAATTCTCATTAAAATATTTTATTATCATTCTTCATGAACCATTAAATATAGTAGCGAAGGTTATTTTTCCGTTGAATAAAATTATATCTATCAGAAATGTACATAAAAAATATACCTACACAAAATTTTAATTCGTCAAATAAAATTGGAAACATTAACTTTTAATAAAATTATCATCGTAATGAAAAGTAAAAAAGAGACCTTACGTAAATGTTAAGACCGTGGAAAAATTCCAACGAAAAGCCTTAAGTCTCCAAACTAAAACAGAAATAGAAATATCTGTCCTCATCGTAATGTTTAATTTATTTGCTAAACAGTGGGCAACATTGGGAGCTAAGGGCTTTTCTGATTTTTGATACTCGTTTGCAAAGATGAACAACAAAATAGACAAAGAAGTAGTTCGAAACAAACGAGCCTCGATTTTGTGATCAAACAAATATTATCACAATCGAGAAAATTAAATCATTATATAAAACACGAATATATAAAAAAATAACAATAAATTCTATTTTTTTTTTTAAACTAAATTATTTATTTATATTGAAACAGTATGACAAAAATATTCTAATATTGTAATATTATCTAACTTTCATAACATTTGGTTCTTTAAATTTATAAAACATTATTTTTAATATATTTATATTATAGTTTCACTATTGGTTTGAATAGAATAGAATCACACCAGCTCTGATCCAGAAATAAAATATATGTTTAAAAAAATGTTATTCAAACTGATCAAGTTTATCAAATACGTTACACCTTCATAATTATCAGAATAATTTTAGCTTTATTGGATGTATATTACAAATTCTGTTTGATTTACATGAGTAGGTCATTATCTGATCATCTATTAGTTCAATAAACAGTGATTTTTTTAATGAAAGTTCAGTACCATTTTAACAACATTGAGTATTCTCAAGATATCCAGTTTTTGAAAATTTTTTAATAATAAATTAACTATGTGAGCATGGAAATATAGAAATATTTAAAAATATAGTTAATGGTGCAAATGAAAGTTTGATTATTTTCTAACCTAACATTGTTTGTTTTATTTCTACAATCCTTGATTGTTCTATTCACTCCTGTCATATAGAGGTTACTGGTATTACTCATATAAGACTTTTATTATTGCCATTATTATCCAATTGATATAAATAAACATTTGTTTTGATTAATATTTTGAACTCATTTAAGTAAATATTGTAACAATTAACAATAAAAGTATACAGTTATTTTAGATCTTTAGTATAGGTTCACAATAGCATTCTATTTTTTCCTTCTGTTCATAATGTCCAATGTTTTATCGATGCTCTAATTCAATACTACAAAATTAGGGTTTATTATATTTATATCACTTCCACATTCAGAATTAAAGGTATGTTGAAGGTCTATTGATTGAGGGCCAAAATTAATTCTTGAATAGTAAGCAATTGATATATTTATTAGCTTATCAATGTTTCGACCAACATTGCAGGTTTCATCAGGGCTGAATAGACAATGTACAAACAAATAATATAATGCTAAAAAATATACATATTAATAGCAGTAATAATGCAAATAATACTTTAAAAATATTAGGTGATATGATTAAAATAATAACCATCTTATGGTTATGATTACATCAATCTTTTTATCTAAATCCTTTTTTTAATAAAATTTCTATCATTTATGTTATTTATGAATATGCAATTATTTTGCATTTAATATTTTTATCTTGATAATTTAACCCTGATGAAGATCTGCAATATTGGTAGAAACATCCTGCAAAGTTCATCGCATATTTAAATTGTGTTTTAATAAAGAAAAGAGGAAACCAGAATATTGTTTAGGAAGAAAATAAATCAGATATAGAAGAAAATAAATCATTTATTCAATAATATACAATAGTTTGCAATTCTTATAAAATTAAAAGAATAAAATTTAGGATAATCACTTTTTAACAACAATATTAGCATTAGGTATTTCAAAATACAATTCAAGAAGAATTAAACAGTACAAATTTTATAAATATTTGTCGTTTAAGATAATAACATATTAATATGATATAATAATACAAAGCAATAATATATAAGTAATACTTAATAATACAATTATATAATATTATATATAATAATTTTAAGGTGATTGAGGAAGATCCTCTGAAGATTTAGATTGTACTGTTTTCAAATACATATTAGCTTAAATTGCCTTGAATATCCACTATTAATTATACAGTATTTATTCCCAAATTGTCAAATCTTGCTTGATTATCGTAGGCATCCATTAAGAAAAGTATACACATAATTTCTTCTGATACTTGATATAATATATACTTATAATATATATATAATATAATAATATATACAACCCAAAAACCAATGTTATCTACGCCATCTATGTTCACTTGTAGAAGTATCTGCTAATTATTGAAAATGGAAATTTGACAGGGGCCACTTCCTCATTGGACAACATATTTCCTTTCTGTTTCTGGAAAAAACAATGTTTTCAGATAGACATTGATATAATAATAAATAAAAATTAGTTTTAAATATTCCATAATAAATCTATTGTATACCTAACAAAAAGTTGATAAAAAAAAAAAAAAAAAAGCATTTTTCAAAAGAAGCTAAATATTGATATTTATTATTTTACATATTGAATCAACATATTTCATGACAATTGTTAATGAAGAAAAGTTTAAAACGCAATAGTTTTTAGAATAAAGAAGCAACTACACACAAACAGTATTACAAAAGTAATTACACTTACCTTGTTCAATATTTTCACATTAAATCCTTTGAAAAAAGTTAGCACCCAGTAGATCAATTAAAGATCCATCATCAACCAAATACCGACAAAAATACAGAAGTAAACACTTGTTGAGATTTGATATTATGGGGAGGTTTCAAGTATAATCATCCGACGGCAATCGCTCCTATTTATTAATTTAATTGCAATCGTTAATTTAATTACAAACTAAATAGATTTAAAAATATCACTACTATTCCATAAATAAATTAAATCATTATATAAAACATGAATATCTAAAAAATATAAATTATATTTTATGATATTGAAAAACAACCAAACTAATTGTTTTTTCATCAAACAGCAAAACAAAAATATTCTAATATAGTAATATTACCTCATTGTTATAACATTTGGTTCTTTAAATTTATAAAATTAAGATTATTTATTAATTATTTTTAATATATTTATATTTCACTATAATATATATAAAATATAAGAAATAAAAGAATAAAATTAATACTATTTTATTCGGAAGGCAGTGACTAGTTTCACTATCGGATTGAAAAGAATAGATTCGTGTCGGATCTGATCCACTGTAGGCACTCACTGCGTATTTCAGTTATTTGTTTTTTCAACCCACCATCCTATGAGATAGAATAGGATCGCGTCGCAACGCATCGGATCCAATGTAGGTGCACCCTTACCCGCATTCAAACCCATGCTTTTCCTACATCTACATTCCAAAATAGACGCACTATAACCAGTTATAATTAATTTCCTAATTCTCATCAGAAGTTAATTTAATGTTAGTTTTATTTATATTATGTGCTTTTGTTTATATTTTTTCAGCTTAATTCTTGTTATTTTAGATTTTTATTACTTTTTTTTTCCTTGATCAAAACATACATTTTAGTTTATAGTTCTTTATATTTTCATTTTTAGGTTGATGCCACTGGATTAAATATTAGTAAATATTTTATTAATGTGATAAAAACCTTTTTCCAGTCAAATCTCCTTTATTTTAAAAAAACGTTTCGACTCTCTATATATTATATACTAAAATAGAATAATTAAAAAATAAGGTACTCTTAAGTATTCTTAACTCTTCTGAAATTGTATATGTTTGTTTTTTAAATTTTAAAATGTTTTATATATTTTAAAATAGTACCGAGGTATAAATAAAATATATTATTACAGCCCAAAGTCTAATTCATAAGATTAGAGATTGACCATGGAGAATATTGAAACTCCAAGTAGGGAAAGTTTTAAAATATTTATGGACAACTATATTGAGGTATCTATACTTATTTTCAGTCTTTCAGGACATATTTTTATAACTTATGTATTTATTGTGTTGTTTATTATTTTATATTGTTTTTGTTATTAATTACAGAATTAATAGAATGATAATTCAAATTAATTGACATGTAAGTAGTAGAAGTAAACTTTGCAAACAATTGAAAATGACTCTATAGATAGTCGAAACGTTTTTTAAAATAAAGGAGATTTGACTGGAAAAAGGTTTTTATCACATTAACAAAAAAGTTATTTATATTTATACTTATTATACTGTATTATTCTTATTAAGTTGCCTCTTGGTCAGATATATATACTACATATCTGACCAAGAGGCAACTTAATATCTAAATCTATAGATGTATATTCTATTTTTTTTTTACACATCTGTTATTCTTAAGGGACATGGTTCCAGAATAAAGTTATTTTTATATTCTATTCTATTCTACTAATGAATTATATTTATTGATAGAAATAGAAAATCTCATTAATCCTAAAAAAAGTATATATTAAAGCAAAAACCGAACCTAAGAACTTTCAAGCGTTGTTTTCTTGTATTTTTCTAAGAGAATATACTCCTTTTATGATAAAATGTGTCCTCTCATTATTAATTCGACATTATTAATTTTAATGAGGTATATCTGCAATGGGACGTGCCTATATTGTATCAATAACTTTGAATAATAATTCTTTTAGTATTATATTATTATCTTCTCCTCGCCTTTTAAACATTCACATACAAGCATTGGTGGAAATAATATATTACTTTGGCATGCGTATGCCACTTTTACCATTAAAATGCTTGTATAATGTTTATAATGATTGATGATTGCACCTAATTCTAGTTATTTCCCTTGCAAATGCAAATTGGAGACTAGCTTAACTCCTGATAACGCGTGGTTTTAGCGAACAGATGTACTATAAATTACTTTTTGTGTTGTTTTTACTTTTTTTGTAAAATACATATTATACGAATAGAATGCTAACCTATGTCACATTCTCCACAGAACCGACTTGATTGTTGTATAAAAAAAATGGAGGTTATTCACAACTTTTCACTTTCCCAGGAATTTTCTTCCATTCTCACACCCGTCACCCGTTGGACACTCCCCTATACAGGCATCGAGAACAATTACATGCTAATTGACTGATTGAGATGGACTCCGATTTGGCTTGAAGAAACAGGAGGAATCGTCATCCGTCACCTTAAGGAGGGGTGGATTAGCTGATAAATGTGTAGCTTGGAGCTGGAGAAGATCAGAACGATTGTTCCAGAGGATTCAACCGAAGAGTAGAACCGGTGGTTTGTGACAAATCAGCGAGGCATATCGTGAGGAAGTACTTCCGTAACGTCCAGTCACGTTTGAAAGAAGAATAGGACCTCTCGAATTATTGATTCAAACTTCATGGGAGATTTCTTTCTCATCGCATGTCCAAGATTTAAAGGTAAACTCGAAGGTACATTATTTGTCTCCTAAAATGACTGAAAAGAATTAGATCCAGCGTCTTTCGCATCTTGACTCACGCTATTTTACTGCATGTGATTAGTTAGTAATTTATTTTCGCATTCATTGGTTCGGATTTTTCAAATTTCAACGGCCTATATACGTGCTGACAATCTTTGAATCCATTTCGACCAGTTTCGACTCGACATCTATAAGTAAATTAGTCACGTATATCTATTTTTTAAAATTTCTTATTTGTTGAATAAATTGTTATCGGAAATGGCACTTTTCTTGATGTTCATAATCTAAAATCTTTTACGTAATCTAATAAGTGTATAAAAAGTTGCATAATATTTGAGTCAATGATCTATATATAATGCTCTTCAACGTTCTGTTTATAATTTTTTTAAATATTTTTTGATGCATGATCGTTTCTCCATTAATTGCCGAAGGCCTCGAACATTTAAAAAAAAGTTTTATGTCTGATAAATGACAACTATATATATATATAATTATTAGTAATAGTAGTGTTAGTAGTTAATTATTAGTAATAGTAGAAATTCAATAGGTAAGTTCTAAGAATGACTGCCTTTGCCTCAATTTCTTGGTAATATAATTATATGGAACAAAGACTATATTGCTACTTCTATATGATAATCACAGCTTAGTAATTTACTACTCCAAACGTTCCACTCAGCGGTTGAACAGATTAAGTCTTAAATAGTTTCCTCATTAACTAATTAGATTTTAACCCGACTTCCTTTGAACACAATAATGGCCTCAGGGGAAGTTTCTGCTCATAAATTAATCATGTGTTATTCCTTGGTTGTCAAGCCACCGAGTAGGGTTTTCAGCTTTTTACCAAAGTATGTAAAACATCATTATCCTTGTCATAAATACGTTATGTTTAATTTTTTCCTAACTTTTTTGGTTGATTTCAATAATATGATACATGTGAAGTTATATAGTGGCTAGGTTTTACAACTATATCCTAACCTAATTACAAATCTAAAAATAATTATGAGCTACATTTAAAAAAATAATGTTTCACAGACAGTATAGATTTTGTCATTAATCAAATTATACAGTAATGATAGATTTATTTTGTAAATATATATGACTAACGGAAGCCAAATGGATCACATTAATGCTCTCTTTTTCATAGTATGAAGAAAAATAATGTAATTGAACAAAAAAAAAAAGAAACAAAAAATAATATGTGAGAAACAAACAATATTAAATCCAGGTAATATCCTGTATCATAATACTAGCTTCTATGCTATTGTAATAAACTAAAAAATAAAATTTGTAATTTGATTAAGAAATTGTATTGTTAAGGTTCTCATCAGTGATCGAGACGCTAGTCAAACATTCCCCAGGTTCTGTAAACGTTGGAGACGTTCGGATTTGTTGAGAGATGTCATGATTGATTTGAGAGATGTCAGGATTTGTAAATTATCCAGAAGTTTTCGATTTGTGTTTTTGTATCTTGTTTTCCCACCCAGCCCTTTTCAGGTGCCCACGAAGTACAAGAGAGGAGCCGGAGGTAATACTATTAAATACGTGATTATTCTTCATAAATTATAAAAATTCACTTTACCAAAGATTCAGTTTACTATGATAAGAAATATCAGGGATTTTTTAGAACAAGTGAATAAACGTTCTAATACGGAAGGGACTGGGAGGTTTTTCCAAATTTCATTTAACGAATATTGTTATGAATTTCCGAAAAAGAAATGTACTTTCTTTATATTCACGCAGGTGAACCGAACATTTAGAAATTAATAAGTTTGGCTAACGTTGGAGGGGAAGACCGAGAGGTAGGTGGGAGGATTATGTAAGAGAGGTCTCACGGGTTTGAGTGCGGGTGGTAACCCGTGGGCGGAATTTTGTAATCAGCGATTTATGGTATCGGAGATGTTATAGACGCAGGTGTAATATGTTCATAAGTATGATTGCAGGATTTATTATTTTTTCTATAAGTACACTGTATAGATTATATCTTAATCTTTAAACTATATCTTAACATGTTACTAAAGTAAATTTGTTCTTCGTTTTTTATACATATTTACAATAGTACAATTTCACACAATATAAAGTGAATGTTTATTTCTGACAAGGAGTTTATCTTTTGCTTTCGGAATAATAGCTTTCTAGTCTATTTATTCTGGATCTTATTGTATATCAGAATGTTTTTAGCGATATCTTTACGAGAAATTCTATTAAAAAAAAACAAATGAACCCTGAATCTGAAAAAGAGTGTACTGTGAAGGTACTTTATCAAATTAATTTTACAATTTATCTTATGAATAAGCTAAAGGAGATTTTCTATTGTTCTAATTAGAGCCCAGTATGCTATGCTGATGTGTTCAAATATAGCTGTGGCAGATAAGTTATTCAATCTATTCACAGCCACGGATGTAAAGTTATTCAATCTATTCACAGCCACGGAAGTACACCGTAGTATCTACAGACCATCCTGGACTCAACTCAGCCTTTTTAAATTGGGTACCCTTAATTGAGGGTTTATTCTTTGGTAGGTTATTCCTCTTTCCTAACTCTAGGACCCTTTATGAGCTGTAGAGGTACAGGTTTTTATATATATATTTTTATATTTTATAGTATACTCCGATGGACTATTTCTAATTCGTATTGTTTCATTGAAAACTCATCCGACATTAAGCTAAATTTGATTTTTATATACAATAATTGATATAGCCATCGGGTTCGTTTGGCCTTTTTTTATTAATATTATGATAATCGCTGATGAATGAAAAGAATATTAAAGCTGAAAAAAATATTATTTATAATAATGATTCTGCGAGAGACTAAAATTCATTAGAAATAACTCACGAATAAATACTTTTCGGTCGATATTCGAAATCATTTCTGATATCCATAATTCTATTATATTTTTTCTTACTCTCTGTATTTCTTCACAGTATTATAACTTCTGTATATAAATTTTTCCTTGGTACTGCAATGATTTATATAGTCTTTTTCTGTTTCTTTCTTGGACCTGGAGATGGCCTACATCGTAGGCCGAAACGTTGGAATTATTAAAAAATAAGTCTCTCCATTTTTACATTTGTACCTTTTTCGGGTCTGTTTCAGAAAACGCATGCATTCTGTAATTATGATTACTAATATGAAATAACTCCATATGTTTCAGAAATTTAACTTGTAACCTAATTATAAACACAGTTATAACTTTATAACAGTTATAATTTTTATTGATAACTGTTATAACTTAATAGAAATAAAAGAACATATTGCCGCTCCGGAAGTATAATGACACAACTGCAAAAATTGAAATTTTACAGTACAAGCAAAAGAAAAATAATTCCAATTTGTCTTAATAGAATAGCCTATAGATACGGTTTAATTCTTCTATTAGAATAGTTTATAAACATCGTGGGCTATTATTGCAACTTCTAAGTTATTTCAATTTATAAAATAAGAAATAGCAGTATCACAGTAATCAGTAACCATGTAAATACGTCATTATTGTTCTGAAAATGCATCACAAATTTTACACTTTTATCTTTATAGGAGTAAGGAAAACAAGTAAAAATATAGAGAAAAGTTTATTTGAACAAACATTATGAAAATAGTATGAAAAGTATAAATCGATTTAACAAAAAAATTAAAGAAAAATTATCAAAAATTTCTTTACAAAAATTATAGAAAAACCTTTACCAAAATTATTTAACACTGTCATAAAAGGGTTTGTAGAAAGAGGGAATAATATTATTATTCATCAGATTAATTAAGTCTTTTAACTTGTTTTCTGGAACGGAAATCCTGGTGTAAGCCGGTATTAAAGAAAGGCTTTCTTGAGCACATGATTTCCTTTTTTTTAATTTGACCTCTTTCCATTATACTTTCTTAAAACTATTTTTATACTGAAAAATATCGCTCCCCTTTTCAAACCTACTATGTTTTATTTCAGAAACCTTAAAAAAGTTTCCCTCTGTGTCCTTCATAAAATTAAAGGCCATCTTATCAGAAAGTGACTAAAAATCAAAAAAACTCATTATAACCCATTTCTTTAACTTTTAAGGGCTCACTTTTTTTTTTTTTTTTTTTTTTTTTTGCATTTATGATTACCGAAACATATTGGTCAGGAACATAAATAGGTCCTGATCTTTGGTCCTTTTTAAACCTCTTCAATGACACTATGCACTGCATCACCCTCGTTCTGAGTGTATAATAAGGTATTTATGAGTTATAGAATGGACATTTAATTTAATGGACCTGCAAATTTAATAAGCAAATTAGTAGCCAGCCTTCCTTACTAAAAAAAAAAACGACAGTTGAGTCGAAATCGTTCCGGACAACGGAGAGCACATTTAACTGAACAAATAAGTCGTTATTCTTCCGGAGGGAAAGGTAAATAAGCATGCAGGTTACAACGACCGATCTTCCCTCCAGTGGCAAATTTCATAAGTACAATAATGTCGATTTACAAACATCTAGTAAATGCATTTATGAGCCTGTCAAGAAAAAGTCAATTTCACAAAATTTTACAGTTGCGTCATTATACTTCCGGACCAGCGATATGTTTGTATTTATGCATAATTTAAAACACAACAAATAACCAAGACAATTATAGATATACATTTTCAATTTTGAGGACAAAAATCCACAATATTCTTCAGGATCTGCTCAAATAAATCCCTGTTTTCGTACATCCTTCTCCAAATATATTCACACAGGTACGAATCTATCATCATCCGGTGGGTAACGCATTCTCTCTTTTTAGTTCTCTTGAGAGATGGCCATAGAGATTCAATTCTTTGAGTATGAGCTCAAGAGGTTACTTCATTTCGTGTCCCTTGGAACAGAGTCTTTTTTGATGTATAATACCCTTGTCTTGAGCATATTTTATGCCTGATTCTTGATTTTTAACTATTTTCGCCAATTCTAAGAAATTCATTTTAATTACTGTGTAAAGTAAATCATATGCAATATAAGTAAATACACGATTTTCTCTTTCTTTGCATTTTATAAGAGTTTATAAAACTCTATCCTTTATCAGTGACTCAACCAGCCATGGTTTAGACCATGATGTAATATTAGTATTAAGTAGTGTAATATTAGTATTACAATACTTTGCATGGCCTACTATGTAGGTACTGTGTGGTTACTGATCAGGAATTTTTAAGATATAAAGTCTTTATTTTTCGAAAACCTGGCACAATAAGGATAAACGGATCTCACCATTTAAGTCGGCAACCGAAATTCGATGAGGCATTTTTTGAATTGTTATAAAAAAAATAAAAATAAATTTAGACATTCTTTATGAGGGTAATGATGAATAATGATATTCAGATTGCAAGAAGCGTATGTGCTATATGCTGTAACAGCCTCAACGTTTTGTTGACTTTACATTTTTATTTCTAGTAGGTTATAACAGTTATTAATAAAAGTAACTGATACTAAATAACAGATATATATAAAAAAAAATCTGCATGCGTTTTCCGAAACAGACCCCGTTTTTCTTTATTTTTCATGTTGTATTCTACTTTTTACCTTCTCATGTTTCTTACTCTTTGTATTTCTTTTCATTATCACCTCTCTGTACACATATTCTGTCATTTTTTTATTCATATATGTCCTCAATAATCTATCCATCTCTATATTTCTTTACTTTTTCTATAAACTCTATTATTTTATTTAATTCTTTCTTGGTATTGCTACATGTTTTAAAAGTTATTTTCTGTTTTATTTCTTAGCCCTGAAGATGGGAAACCCTGAAGCCGAAACGTCAGCACTATTAAAAATAAGTTAACCTTATATTAGTGTCATTGATTGCCCCCCCTCCCCTTGACCGACTCTGTCCTTTATTAAAAAATAAGTTTCACTTATTTTGTGTTATCTTTGACTGCACCTCCTGACCAATTCAATCCATCATTAGAATTATCCAGTCAACTATTTTTCACTCAAACTCTAAAAACCTAGTTGTCTTATGAAGTTTATAAACGAAATTCGGTTTCTTTTAATTTCGGTTAAAAATGTATTTAATTATTTTTTTCATAAAATATTTCTTATTATTTACTACTGTTTTATTATAAACATACCTTATATTTACTTATATTTATAATATATATATATATATATATATATATATATATATATATATATATATATATATATATATATCTTATTAACTAATAATACTTATTTAAATTTTAGTTCATTTTGACATGAAGCAAAAAAAACAAACTGATCCCTTATCTAAACAATAAGAATTGAACCAATTTTAATCTTGCTTCGACTATACTTTTTTGATTAGATTGATTATGTGCCTAATGTAGAATAAATTGTCCATGGTACTCCATTTGTATTTTATATTGCTATAAATAAAGGTGGTGGATGAGATGCCTGCCATTCCAGGAATTATTATTTCCAACCACATCATCTCATGGGCGATAATTAGGAGAGGCTCAGATTAAATGTTCTTCCGCTCTAGTGATTTCCCATGAGTGTTCTTGTTATATTGCTCAATAAGATCTCTGCACTTCCAGGCATCCTTACCGGCGGGTGAGTGTCATTTTAATTTACGAGAATGAAACGTCAAGAAGAAGGCATTAAACAATTATAAGAAGAACGTGGTTAATAACACTACTGCCATAGATTTTGATGACATCTCGCCACCGCTTTTATTGCTAATTCCAACATTTCTATTTTATACTTTAAAACTAGGATACAGGAAAATATTCATAGTTTCTTTGAATTGCTTGGATCGCTGTCGGAAAAATCGAACTTAAGAACCATTCTTGTCCAAAACCCTTTGTACGCCGATAAAATTGTCCTAATTGTTAATTCCCAAGAAAACTATAGGAAACGCTTATATAATGACAAGAAGAGCTACTCCGTAAAGGTATGGTCACTAAGCAATGTCGTGGTTATGTCCCGAGAAGATATAAGAAAACGTTCATTTTATTATTTGCAAAGGGAAGTTGTGGCGGAATCTACCTGGGGACCGTAATAAGTTCCTCTGATAAGATTGATCCAGAGATACCTCATACTAAGAAGCAGGCATGGGGTCTTAAAGGAACATATATAAATCTGTTTATCTCCCTATCCTTACATATGGATGTGAAAGCTGGATAGTGCTCGATAAGCGAACCAGCTGAATTTTTTTTAAAAGATAGAGAAAACATGTGAATACCATTATTATTATGTGTTTACAGTTATTACCAAATCAAATGATGAGTTGAAGATAAGAGTTACTTTTAATATGCTATAAGTGGATTACGTATAAATATCATTGTTTATTACTGGGTACTACAGTTCTTGGAGAACCTTGACCCTGCTAATTTCTTCTGCCATTCGCCTCTGTCCGCTCAAGGCTCCTCCAGCAGTAAATATCCTTATTTAGGGAATTTTAATGCGTGATTTCCTATTCCCTCCACATTACCCGAATCACATAATTTAATATACCACTGGATTTTCTGCACCTTATTTCTGCCACCGTAATTCAAGCACACTGTTCACAGTTATAAAAATTTTCAGCTACTTCAGCAGAAATTGCAATTAGGAGTTGTAATTTAATGATATTTAAAATACAATTTAAAATTAACATAAAAATAAAAATAAGGTGAAAAACACACGTCGCATGCCTCAAGTCTCCCATTCCGATCAGGCGTTTTTTTTAACGTGCAACGGACTCGTAGACGTCATTTGGTTTATATACGGTCTTAGAGAACACTAGAAATGTCTCGGAGTCAAAAGGTATGTTACGTGTCTACTATTGTGTAGCCTTAACGAGTACCTCCACCCTTCGAGGGAACGCATAACTAAGGATTTATTACTCCCTTTAAAAATCCTAAAGCTACCTGCCGTTCTCCGAACCATCGATACATAGTAGGTTGTTATGTATCTACTATGTAGCACAAGTAGACCCGAAATATTTTGGTAATATTGCTCCAATAAAGCGTATTTATCAATTTATTGGATAATGTATCGTTATTATTATATTTAAGTAATACTGTTCCGAAAAAGTATAATAGATATTGAATAGAGAGAGCAGGGCATGGGCAGTTCAGTGGCAGAACGCTGAGTAGCCATAGCGAAGGTCTCGAGTTCAAATACGCCTGGGCCAGATCATTTATTTAGCTTTTAACAGCCGGGGACGGACCCTTTGGAAGCTTGAGACCCCCTGGGGCTCGCCCAGCCTCTATAAAGGCTACCCTTAATTGGGATAAAACCTGGCGGTACCAGTACAAATGACCTCCTGCATAACCGAACCGTTGTCCATGAAACAGTCCAGTCTTCATGGGTTGTAGCGCTATAGTAAAAAAAAGTTATCGAATAGAATGTCTTTTCGTTAAAAATTGACTCGTTTATTTTTTTTAATAGCAGACTGCAGATTCATCTGTTTTATCGTCATTTTTATCTATTTACTAAGACAGTTCCGTAACTCATTACTACTGTTTGATTATTAGAATGAGGCCCCGATAATTCTAGAATAGTTCCTCTGGGTGACGTCCAATTTCATTCTTCTCACATTCATTCTGATAACAAATACTTTCTATCTCTTTTTCTTCCTCGACTCAGCGACGCATGTAGTCGAGCTCCTGTTTTTTAATTTAATTTTCCCAGAATCCAGGTGTTCACTCCATCGCAAAATTTCAATTTCCGTTGATAGAATTCAGTTTGGGTTGGTGCTCCTTTGATCTAATTTCAGTTTAGCTGATCTATACCATTCTCTCTGCTCCCTTTTACCCGACACAGTCATAATGAACTCAATTGTGATGGCTAATCATTTTGTACAAAGTGAAGCTTTTCTGTTGTCGATGCATAATCTACCTTGACTTCCAAATAGCTGCATTGTGTTACCTCGTATGATCTATAACAATTAAATTGGACGGACAGGAACGGGAAAACCGATGGGATCATACGGAAGTTGTCATCTATCAAGAATCAATCACATAAGGCGAAACCGCAACTGCTCTCTGGTCTGACATGGCTCGCGATATATGGTTTATCCAGTGTAGTCATTTAAGCCAAATAAGGTCAATTGCAAATTCGTCAATTGCAAATTAATTTAAGTGTATTTTATTATATATTTTTATAATACCTTTCCAGTGATTAATGATGTCAATTGGCCAAAAAAAAATTAAGCCATTAATTGAAAGTAAAAAATTATAATTTATTTTATTTTTATATTATATAATTTTTTTAAATATTTTATTTGAAAAGAAAAGATATGTAGTTGAATAAATTATAATAATATTAACGACTTAAAGTCAACTAGATCCAAAATAAAATAATGTTAAATTAACATTCTCCCCGTGTATACATCGCAAAGTGCGAGAACACGGAGATGTAGGATCAATTGAAAAGAAGGGATATGGCTGGCCGTGAAGTGAAGCCAGGATAGCCGATATGGTTAAGGGGTCACCACGGAGAGGTGAAGGTCCCGGGTTCGAGTCCCGGTCCTGGCCATATCTTTTCTTTTCAAATAAAATATTTAAAGAAAATAAAAAATGTTTGAACACATGTTTGATATGGATTTTCGAATGGAAGCCCATCAGAAACGTTTAAGTATTATTATTGTATTTCCAATTATATATACTGAACAAAAGTGATACTTTTATTACTTCGATTACAGTTACTTGCCAGAGTGAGTCGAATTTCGTTAAATTACGAAATAGATAGCTGGTAAAAAAAGATTCTCATCTTATTTGTAATTTAATGAAATTAATAATCACAATTCCTCCACCCACAGTACGACTACAACCCATGAACGGTCTGGAGTCCAGGGCAAGGTAGTGACTGTACTGTCTCTTGGAAAACGGCTGTGCAGGGAGTTGATTTGTTCTAGATCTCGTTCAACCGCCAAATTCTTCCCTCCTATTTTGGTACACACATTATTGAGCCTGGGTGAGCCCCAGGAGGGTCCTATATCCCATCGACCGCTAAAAGATTAATAAAAGTCTCCCAGCTAGCGGGATTTGAACCCAGGACTTTCGGCGTGGCAACTCAGCGCTCTACCACTGAGCCACTCCGCCACTTTAGTTTATAATCGTTCGCTACCTATAGCGTATGGGGTTTCAGATGTTTTTTGTAAAACCCTTAGAAAATTACTGATGTCCAATATGTTCGAGAAGAGCTTTTTTATTTTGTTTTATTTGTACAATGACTTTATAACTTATTAGATCCGGGATATTTGCTGAGAAATTTATTCAAGAAGCCTATTTCTTTTTTATTTCAATCGATTATTGAAAATTTACACCAAACCAAAGTTGATTCGTGACGTAAGAAGGTAAAAAAATAAAAGGTACACTGGTTAGCCAACAAAAATCATAATCATAATGAATTAATATCGTGAATATTGAACTTGAAACGTGGACATTAAACTGGAAAGAAGTGGGAGTTGGCTGGTATTCTGGAGGCATTTACCTCCGAAGGGTCAGGCCTTCCTCACAAAGGAATTTTTGTAATTGCTCCTGAGGTGGAGCAGTAATTAGGAACCATTGGCGACTCAGCATTCTGCCTGAAGAACCTTCTCAGCCTTTTAACTGTATTTCATAAGATAACCTTTAGCCTCACAGCGGCGCTGTTATTTCACCTTAATAATGCAGTTCTGAAGGAATTTAATTAGAATTACGATACATTCTGTAATTGTTAAATTATTGATGCATAATGGTATATGATAGGATTACCATAAGTTTAATGAAATTCGAACCTTAAGAAAGATCGATTCTCGACGAAAAAGTGTGAGTTCAATAATAACTGCAGGCAAATATTTATTTCCTGTACTATAACATTAAATTAAATTAAATTACTAACATTTCTAGCGTGGGAGATCTTCCTTGATCAGTTTTAGCCACTATAGAGTGGTTCTTTGATTCTTGGATGGGTTAAAAAAAGTAGTATTACTATAGGCTACTAATATAAAAGTATTAGAAAGAAAAAAAAATCAAAGGCATATAGAATCCAATAGCTGTTATAAAGAGGCAGTTTCGCAGAGCCTATAGCTATCTGCCGTCCTTGAAATTAAAAATCTTGGATCAAGAAGTTTATGTTTATAAGCAAAGAGTAGCATATCTCTTTACCTTTAAGTTTTTATAGCTTCTTCCGGACGGAACATCTAAATTTTATTGAACACTGCCTGCCTCTGAAAATTCGCCATCTTTCCCCTATAAACACCCCTATATCCGCCCAATTCGAAAAATTTAATTTTTTTCTGGTAAATTCTGTAATTATTCATAATTATTTTATCAACTATATAGTGAAATATATACTACATTGTAAATAAACTAAGTACAGACACGTAAAAGACGATTAAGCTCATTTCAAGGCTCAAGCTTTATCAACAGTTACAAAGTTATATCTCCAGCCCCAGAGGATAAGTGGTTACGCCATATTGGAAATAAATAATGAATAACTTTAAAACGAGGATTTTATTTATGTATAATATTTTTAATAAAATGGTGAATATTAAACTGGAACCATCAAAAAATGATCTTATGAAAAGTTCACAAAGTGGATTCACTCTTACTTTTAAATTTGAAAAAAAATCAAGTGATACACAGATTTCAACCATTGATTTTGCGATGGATGGCATTTTCTGGATTTCATTATATTTAGTTGTCTACTTAATTTAAAAAAAATATGTCCAATGAGATTTCATGGTAATGGAAATTAAGTTGTATGATTAGAAAAGATATTAGATAATTTAGTGAACACTTATTCGTTTGTGGTGATCTGTATGATTTATTATGGAATCGTTAGAGATTTATTGTTAACTTGTACCTTCTAAGAATTATTAGAGAGTTAAACATTGACCTGCGATGTTGTTAAGGTTAGATCTACTTATGTGTACGAAATAACGGCATATAATTGGACGATGTCAAGGAGAGGGGGAAAGTGGAGAGATTTAGATTAGACATACAGAGCTTTAAGCTTGTCACTTTTGTTCCGGACTTCAGATAGTGTAGACCTCTCTCTCTCTCTCTCTCTCCCTCTCTCTCTCTCTCTCTCTCTCTCTCTCTCTCTCTCTCTCTCTCTACTTTATCCAGGCCTGTATAATAAAGCATATATTATTGTACTTTGATTTATGAAACTATTGTTTGCATGTGTATATATGTATATTATTTGTGAAAATATATTTTACATTGGGTCCCTTATTTTTGTACTGGCTTGTTTCTCCTACTGTCGGTCCACGAGCCTATTTTGAGCCCATTTTATATAACCAGGGAGAAGGGCCAATACACGTTTGTAATCGAGTTCGTAAGAGAAAAAAATTAAATTAAACCTGATGCCTGTCTTTATAAAATGAAGAGACTGAGGATCACAAAGATGTTCTTTTGTAAGTTTTTACAAGCCGAGGGATAAACCATTTAAAAAGCAACTGTTGTTTTTCAAACAAACCTTTGTGTGAAAAGACAAATTAATTTAAATTGTTATGAATAGACGTAAAACGATTTCATCTTTCATCTGCGACCGTGTGGCAAACTGGTGGCCTTTCTGAATTTGATTTCATTATTATATCATTCAGAGGAACTCAGCAAGGCAAATGATCTAGGATATGTGTCCGCGACAAGTTGTAGTAGATAGATTGTTTATTCTTTTAACAATTATGAGATCCAGAGATTCTTCTGAGCGTGGTGGGTACCCTTAATTTGGGAAAAATGGATGTGTGATCTCAGCCAAATCGCTTCTTTACGCGACTGTTGACTTCAAAATGATGACAAACATCACCATGTACCTACCACTACACTTGATATCTACCATGAACTGAACGCAATATTCTTGTTGTGGTGAAAAGGGAAACATTTGGTTGATCTAACCTAAGGTGGGTGTATATCATGAAATAATAACGATTTATCTTTTTGAATGTAGATTGAGTACATCCGGGAGAATGGCTACAATGCCCCTTACTTTTATAATTTATTTATACATATATCCTAAAAATTAATTATATAAATATTGTTTTAATAATTTATTGATAACTGTATGACCTTGGTATCGATTAATTTCACGTTATTTTTACGTTCTAGCCACTCAACTGGATGCTTATGTTGTACGTGACTTTCTTCAGGGTCAGAAGACCCAATTGTTTTTTTTCAGTGGCCCAGGGGACCGAACGCTTGGGGCGTCATTGAAAATATACTGTAAAACTATATATATATATATATATATATATATATATATATATATATATATATATATATATATATATATATATATATATATATATATATATAAAGCATTTTGATACGGCTTTTTAAAACGTTATATACACTTAGGTATATCTATACTGTCATCATTCTGGTGTGAAGAACGGGTATCGAAATAGTATTTAATCCTACATTTAATCAATTAAGTATCTTTTGAAATAAATAAGGAAGATTTCTTTACTGAAACATTGTGAGGATTCAGTCAAGTTTAACGGTTTAGATCAAATATTTTAATCTATAGCACCATGATATGTAATATCCCTTAAATATAAAATTCACATTATTGACGCTTGACAAAAAACAAAGGGATGTATTTACAATGAATGCCCAATACCTCGCTTATGCTGATGAGGTCATCACAGCGAGAAATCAAAACGGTGTCTTATAAGCCTTTTTTGAATGTGAAGAGGCGTCTGAGAAGGACTCTTAAAAAATTATAATAATACAATAAAGAATAAAACAAAGTAGAGTAAGGTAAATGCCTTCGAGGAAAAAGTCATCCAGGGGATACCTTCAAGGTGCTGTTTTGAAAAGATAACAAACCGAAACAGGAAAACGAGGCTGAAACGAGAACGGTAATAAATGTGATTGGTCCCTCAGAAAAGTGTTCTAAAATAGAGCTTAGAAATCGAAGCTTCAAAATGAAGGTACATCTGACGGTACTTCGTCCATTTCTATATTTATGGAGGGTAGGCATAGAGCCTATCCAAGCGGCAAGAGCAAGTATTGAATACATGGAAGAGAAAGATGCGTAGCACATTATAAGGCTCAATCAAAGAAGGAAATCGTTTCCACATCAAAATGTATCAAGAATTTAAGGATATTTATTGAGAACCTGATATATTGTCTTGTACCTAAAAAGGCAGATTAGCATGGTTGGAGCATATATGGACTCAACAACATGGAGTTTTAAAATGTATAAAAAAAGGCACTCAAAGATGATCATTTTTTTTTTTTTTTGATACATTCCCAGACTGTGATGGCTGAACGATGTGGCAGCGGACCGTAGGCTAATGGGAGTGAGAACTTTTAAGCCGCGGAAGATTGTCAAACGCAGCGTGAAGAAGATTATTTTTAAATAAAATTATCGTCTGTTTCGAGACCAGTGGATTATTTTTTGTAAAACTTGTACCGGATAATTGCTCAAATTGTATAGTTTTATAGGTTGTATGCATTTTATAAATTAACAATAGCCCTCCATATCAGCATTTTTCCGATCGTTGCAAATTTATTACTTAAAATTTCTTCAGGGAGTGGGGTAGCTTAGTGTGTAGGCTGCTGAGTTGCTGTTCTAAAGCCATCCTTTTCAAATCTGGCTGTGGCAGATAAATTATTTAATTTTTTTACTGGTACGGATGGACCATGTAGGATCTGAGATTAGAAGATCCTACTAATGCTTATCCAACCTCTTTAAAGTGGGTACTCTTAATCGAGGGTAAACCTGGTAGTTGAATGTGATCAAATCACCTCTCTGCGCAACCGTTTTCCTAGTAACAGTAAAGACTCTGGCAGTGCCAGGGTACGGTAGTGACAGTCGTTATAACCGCGAAACTATAAGGAACGAAGAGTATAAGGGAAGAGAGTTGCGGCGTGCAAGTCTGAACACGTTCCCTAGGATTGCGTATGTCATCGCGCGACATTAACCTAAGCAGAAGCCTACATTGCTTTTCAACAGTCAACTGGTTTGTTGATTTCTTTTAATAATTACTGCTATATACAGATAGATCACCTTGTATTTTTTCTTGTAATTAGTTGAACATTAGTAGTTAACTACGGTGATCACGGTTTATGTAGACTGTTTGGTTGATTCATGGCGATTTTTTGTGCGTTGGGTACGGTTGTGACACATTTTGAGGGGACGGTTGTGACACATATTTTCTCGTTTTTTATTTGCTTTTAGATGGCCAGAAAACGCTTGCGGAAGACCGAACGAGCTCAAGCTGATATAAATAATTATAAAAATGCTTATGAAGAAGTTAAACGTGGGACTTCTTTGCGGAGAGCTGCAGAAATGTATAAAGTTAATCGCATGACGTTGTTTTGATACCTTCGTAAACGTAATGAAGCCGGTACAAATCACGATGGCAGTAAAATCAGCATGGGCCATGTTACTCAGAATAAAGTTTTTTCTATGGAGCAGTAACATCAGCTATCAAAGTACATCACATGTTGCTCGGATATATATTTTGGTCTTTCTGCAAAAGAGCAAAATATATAGCAGTGTACATGCCTTTCAAGAGCTGCAAGTTTTAACAAAAAAAATGTGAGAGCTTTTTATGATAATATGAAAACTGTTTATGACAGACACGCATATGAGCCACCGGATATATACAATGTTGAGTCAGGTGTTACTACAGTGCAAAAACCTGACAAAGTAGTGGCAATTCGTGGCATTCGACAAGTGGGAGCTGTCACTTCAGCTGAATGTGGCACATTAATTACAGTGGCTTGTGCAGTAAATGCTTTGGGAAATGCAATTCCTCCATTTTTTATATTTCCGAGGGTTCTTTACCACGATCATTTTGTTAGAGACGGGACAGCGGGATCAATTGGAACTGCAAATCCTTCAGGCTGGATGCAGGATACTTTATTCTTAATAATTCTCAAACATTTCAAGAAATTCTCCAATGTTTCTCTAACACATAAGGTCTTACTAGTGTTGGACAATCATTCATCTCATGTTCATATTAAAGCACAGGATTTTTGCAAAGAAAATGGCATCACTCTGTTGTCATTTCATCCGCACTGCACGCACAAACTACAGCCATTGGATCGATCTGTCTTTGGACCATTCAAAAATTGTCACAACTGTACCCAGTCTACCCTACCCTTCATGGGCTGTAGTGCTGAAGGTTTTATTTTTAATCTTATGTACAGATATAGAGAACATTCTGAAACACTAGTTGGAATAATCCTCGTTTCTTCGCAGGTCTCAAGGGATATTTCATCTATCTTATAAATAAAATAGCTGTCATATAGTTCTCTTTGTCTTACACATGGAGAGAAGGAGGTGAAGTTTTTAAATTTAATTAAAAGGCACATAGTATACTGTAGTATGGAATGTTACAATAAATAGAAGGCCTTTTCAAAGCGTTACTTTGAAAGGAAAAAAATAAATATGATTATTATAACTATATTAAATATACAAATTAATTTTTTTTTCCGCTTCACGTCAAGGTTCCAGGACATTTACTTATTTATGACTGTATATCTTTTATGCCGGAAAATTTCTGCGGATACGTTCACCCTACGAGAGAACGCTGGCGGAGCGTTAGAAGAAGATGGCTCCGAAAAGTCTGAACAAACAAGTGGAGTAAGATAAGGCATCAATAAGTGGCGGTGTCCCGATAGCTCGCGGTCATCCAATAGCCAGCCAGGATTGGCTTTATGTTCCCGATCGCTCCTTCCATCAAACCCCATTTATTACCGCTCTGCCTCTTCTTCATCCTCTATTAATCTCTGCTCATTTTAATGCCTTCCCTTTCCGGCTGGGCTCAATATTCCAGAATTAATTGAAATCAACCACGCTTCAAGAGCGTGGTTTTCAGGTGCGAAATATCCGCCGTCATGTATTTAGAAAATGAAATTCTGGAGTTCCGGGTAGCTCTCTTTTATAATCTAGACTGGGACTGAGTCTTATCAATTTTCCGCTACCGTAACTCCCCTATGCATTTTCATCTACGAACATTTTAACTGTGCGTCTTTGTTTTTTTTCTTAAGCAATATTTTTCCGTTGGTTTGGACACTGCTTACATACATGGATAGCTCAAAAACACCTTATAAAACATTTTTTTTCGAAATTTCAATTATTCGCCATTCCGTTACGATTGAGCAATTGGATGACTTTACTATCGAGCATTGTAATATGTTATTGTATATAGTCAGTGGAATTATGCTATATTTATTGTTGTATCTTTAGTAAATCTTTCAATAGTATAAGAAATTATTGTTAAAATAGACCCAGTTCCTATCTCTATTGAACCTTCACCATCCTCAATAATTAGGCATCCTGCTAGATTTGATGAAAGAGGCATTGCATATCATGATGTATAAAATTTATAAACATACATAGCTCAACGGACTTTGCTCTATGGGTTATGATATGAGTCATCATAAGAGTCCGTACCATAATTTATAAATACTGTAATTAAGAAGTTATTTATGAAGGAGGCCATAACCATTACAAGACAACGCTACTTGCTGGACCTGAGCTGGTGCATTCACCCTTACACATGCCTCTCACATTTCCTGTCCATATATATGTAAGCTCTAGGATTAAGAAAATTAACCTGTCGGTTTGCTAAGCCTATTATTATTATAAATTATAAATATTGTATATTTTATCAGCGCTAAAATATAATTTTATAATGTTATACTTAGAAGTTTGTGCTTTTATTGAGGGTTTGTTAAATTTTGCTAGTTATAATTTATTTCTATAAATTAATAGGTAAAATGTGGAGAGTCTTGTTGGTAAAAAGGAAGTAACGAAAATTATTGTTTAACAATAAGATAAGTTTTATATATGTTTTTGAACTTTAAACAGTTAGCTTTGTACCCTGTTCATTTCTCTGATATTGATAGGAGTTTTGAGAAATGCAGTGAGAAATCAACAATAGTGTTATTATTGTTGCAAATTATGGAGCTTGTTATCTCAGTTTGTATATTCCTGAGTAGCTATGCTGAAGTTTCCGGCCCAAAATCCGGCTGTAGCAGATAAATTATTCAAACCGTTAACAGCCACTGGTGGTTTCTGTTGGATCTAAAGACCCTCCTGGGATTGATTCAGGCACTTTAAATTAGGTATCCTTATTGTGAAAAACCTGAGCGTGGTCTCGGACAAATCTCCTCCGTGCACCTAGAAACAGTACAGTCTCTATTATTATATGATCCAAGCCCCTTCAAGGATCGTAGTGGTAAAGGTTATTTTTAATATTTTTTTTGGTTTAAGCAATTAATGGTAACTTTAATAACTGTTAGTGGTAGCTGCCTTTAAATTATGTGCCAAGGAAATTGCAGTTCTATTAAATAAAGTACTGATTTAAAGTTGACTTTTCTTCTTCTTCGAAAATTTTTTAATGCAACTGGATCTTTAAGGATCAAAAACTATTTAAGATAGATAAAACATATATAAATAAAACCCCGAATTTCATTTACATTTTTCGCTGGTTTGATGAAGCAATTTTATGCTTCCAAAGATTCATTTACGGCTTAGAACTGGATTAAAACAATGATTAGTGCCGTGTTAAATCAAATAATTAATTAGACAATAATATGAAAAAGTATTTTTTAGAAATTTCGGAGTTATCTGCGTTTGATTCTAAACGCCTCAAATAATTTAAGACTACAGGGGAATAGCAAGGCATCTCACTTTGTCTTTAATGTTCAAGAGTCTGTTGAAAGATTTTTTTAAATATTTTTTTTCTTTCATTGTATATTGATTCTGTATAGATACATTTAAATGGTAATTGCTTTTAAGTTTGAGACCGGTCTGTATGGAACAGCATATAATTTTTGTGATGCAGCACTATTATATAAGAATTAATGTTCAAAAGAGCGAAATTAACCTCGTAATGAGTATGATTATTTGTATTAAATTCCTAGGATGTTTATGGTAAGCCACCTTACCTTGTTTTTCTCCAGGCACGGTTCAGTTGAACTGGTTTTTCCCATTTACAGATATACTTTTTTCAGAAGTTTTGTGCCATTGAACTGTTTTTGTTTTTTTTTAATTTTGACCACTCCACCCCTGTTTGTCATAAAAAAATCTATCAGAAACAGTTGTTACCAAATTTTAAGAGAAATAAAAACGAGTTATCTGATTTTTACCCTGTAGTCTTTAATTCACATTGCATAATTTAAATCACTACGATTTTTCCCATTAATTTAGATATTTTACTACTGAAATTGAATTCTAAAATTTATAATTTATGCTTTTATACTTAGCTAAAATTATTTATTAATGTCAAACGTACGATTGTACCTGTATTGTTTATATTCGCTCCTGCTGGCTATTATTATTAGATTCAGTAATACTGCTAAAGCCTGGCGAAAATGAGTAGGAATGAAATGATGAGTAGAACATTCATCCTAAATCGATTTGTTTAAATAAAATATTGTGGTCCAGTGTTCCACAGGGATATTTCATTATTATTGTACATGACATAAATGCATGATATTCGTCAATGTGCTCGGACCTTTAGTTACAAAGACGACGGCTGTCAGTTGGTACGAAATATAAAAATATATTTACGATTAAAATAAAAATAACCGGCTACGGAGATTTCTGCGTACCATTCCATATCTACATACCATTCTGAACTGGTACCGAACCTACTCAGAAATCCTGTTTGATATGTTGGTCGGTTGCTAGTGAAGTATACGTCAATGAATATTGTAACCAGCAAATCTGTGCTAGCACTGGACGTCCGTTATTAGACCAACAAGTTTGGCTCTCTGTATGCTCTGAATTATACCAAGAATTCTATCCTCGATTAGATATATGCACTATTTGACAGAAACATAATCCCTGATCGTCTATTTGCTATCGAAGATCACATATCGACAACATCATTGAGTAACTAAATATCGAAATCATTAGAGAGGAAATTGCATGAAACTTACTGAATTTCGTCCAAGCTCTCCATAGTGTATTGCTTTAGAGATTTATGGTTAAAATTGTACCACTACCTAGTTCTTCGTTTTATAGTTATGTAAATAACATGAAAATACGACACTCCTCAAAATCCTCTCGCCTTTACATACGCATAAACCACCCCAAGCCGAAGCCCCTAAAAAAAAAAAATAAGGGGTTGTGATAGTCGCTGGTTTTGGGAAAGTGTACATTCAAAAGTAGCATGCGCGAATCTAATAGTTTTGTTAAATAGGATCTCAGAGTTAGGGAAAAAAATAACCATCTTAAAAATTCTTTAATATGTTAGTTTCAAAAATAAGATATTTTTTCCTGGAAAATATCTGAATGTTCGGCATAATTATATTAATAACAATCTTATCAGATTAATAGTTATTATTAATAAATAATAATTAATCTGAATATTAAAACATCGGTCCTTCAGGGTGGGAGATGAAGCTTGAACAATTAAAAAATAAGTTCTGCTTATTTTGTGTTATCTTTCAGTCCACTATTAAATATTAATTTTTTTTCCTAAAATTATTTGTATTTATTATTTTATTGTTATTTTGATTGTGATTATTTTAAAATATTTTTGTTTTGGAGAAAAAAGATTTGCCCTGGCTGGGATTCGAACCCGAGTCGTCTGCATCTCCGGTGCAGTGCTTTAAACCATTGAGCTACCATGGGTCGTATCCAAGTAAGATAAATCCTTTCTCTTCACCGATCCTATATCCCCGTGTTCTCGAAATTTTTGTGATTTAGTATATGCAAAAGTGTATGTGTAGATGTAGTATATGAGGAGATGAAAATATTTAAAAATAATCACCATAAAAAAAAAACAATTGATAAAAATAAATTAAAAAGAATATAGTGACTTAAGTCAACGAGATCCTAATTAAAACCATGTTCAATGAACATTCTTTCACATGTATACATTGCAAAAATTGCTAGAACATGTGGACATAGGGTAGGTGAAGAGAAAGGATTTGTCTGACTTGGACGACCCCTGATAGCTCAGTGGTTTAGAGCACTGAACCGGAGATGCAGACGACCCGGGTTCGAATCCTGGCCATGACACATCTTTTCTCTTCAAAACAAAATATATATTTTTTCTTTTTAATTTTAAAATATTCGGTTCCAAAATACTTGGGAATTTCATGGTGTATGTAGATCGCTTAGTTTACCGTTGTGTCCAATAATGGATGCTTTTTTATACAATGTCTAAAATAATGTGTTTTATGCTAATGAGCTCATCTTTTGCTTTCAGAATAATTAATTTGTGGTCTCTTTATGCCGGATATGACATCCTGTTACAGGATACTTTGGGTAATTTCATATAAAAAATCTTATAAAATAACATTTAAATCTTGAATCTAACAGAAATATAACGTAAATCAATATGATAAATTCAATTCTACATTTTAAGTTATGTATTGACTATGGAGAATTTATTGTTTGATATAATTATTTGATCATGCTTTGAGATGCAAAATAAATTTCATAATTCAAATCAAACATAAATTTTCCAATTAATTTTGTTTTATTGAGAATCTAATATTATTTATGTTATATATATATATATATATATATATATATATATATATATATATATATATATATGTTATATTATTTATGAGTTCAAATTAAATTTATAAATTAGTTTACAATTATTGATGATATCGGTATCGAGTGTTCGTTTTTCTATACCTATTATTGTTGTAATCATTAATTATCAATATTGTATTTTTCCATATTATTTTTACCTGTGTCGAAAAATAATGTTATGCTTAAAAATGGGGTTTTATTTATGCTCAGTTAGATTTCACTAATTATGATTTTTTTCTACACGTAAAATATTGTGCTTGGTTGGTAAAAAAAGACAAAAATTATTGATTATCAACGAGATACGTTATATAACTGTTTTTGGACTTCAAAAGGCCATCTTTGTACTCTCTTTATTTCTCTGATGTACTAATATAGGATGAGAAGAGTTTTGACAAATGTGAGAAATTAACAACATTATTGGAAATTTATAAAATGTGCTAGCTCATTCTTTAGATTTTTGAGTAGCAATGCTGAAGGTCCCGGGATCATATACGGATGGGGCCGATGAATTATTTAATCCGTTATGAGCACACAGATGGCCCCTGTGGGATCTGCAGACCTTCCTGGGATTGATTCAGTCACTATAAAGTAGCCTCAAATGGTGTCCTACTGCACAACTGTTCTAGAAATAGTACAGTTTCTACCATGTATAAAACCCGAATGTATAGAAAAAAGTTTTATTTTTAATAATTCGACAAAAAAGAAGGCGATCCGTATTTTTGTGGGAGAAAGTGGTCCGGGTAGAGGTCACAATGAATTTCTCTTAGAAGTGGAGAAAAACTTTATTGATTAGCCAACGTTTCGACCGACCTACTTTGTAGGTCTTTTTCAGGGCTACATGCAAAATACAGACAATTAAGAATAAATTTAATATAATATATTAAATTTATATTTTTATATTAATATTTATGTTTTAATATATTTGTACCAATTTTATTCTTAATTGTCTGCATTTGCATATAGCCCTGAAGAAGACCTACAAAGTAGGTCGAAACGTTGGCTAGTCAATAATGTTTTTTCCACTTCTACGAGAAATACATTGTGACCTCTATACGGACTACTTTCTTCCACATATATTATCTTCCATATATATTTATATATTTCCTTATATTTCCATATATATATTTTCAATTATCATTCAATTCTATCCTATTTTTATTTTTGTACTTATTTAAGTATTATTTTTGTTTTGTTCAGTTTTAATCTTTAATAATATGAATTAAGGCATTGACATTGAAAAGGAGTTAGTGCCAAAATTGCCGAAATTTTTTTCTTCACTGAAACGGAATTATCAGTCATTCTGTTGCCACCAGCGGGATCTTGTGACATCGCTCAAAACTAAACGAGAAGTGATAGGAACTTACTGACTTAATGAGCGACTCACTGACTTGTAGAAGTAAATGGCTACGTATCATTTATCTATATGTGCCACTACCTGGAACATTAGGAGTACCTAGATAAATAGCGTATGAAGGGACATTGGGGTACCTTGAGGCAGTTTAAGTGTCCCTTTAGAACTCCCACTGTATTATCGTCCTATTAGCCTCCGCAGCATAAACGTAGTTTTAAATAAACAAACAAAAGAAAATAGTTTATTCTACGTGATAAGAACTTATAATAATTCATGAGGTAATTAATGTCCGATTAATCCCTTTAATAATGCTTATCGATATTCTTTAACTATTATTCCTTTAATTGTAAATGAGTATGGTGATAGTTCAGTTATTTGTTGTTTTATAAATCACATATTTATAAATGTAACAAATAACATAATTTCAGTATGTATGCGCTCTTCGTCATTTTCCAGTTATACTTTTATTGATCTTAGACGAAGGTAGACCTTTAGTTTAATTAATTTTAATGAGTTATATTTAAGTAAAATCGTAAACTTATATAATTAATTTTATTTTATTGCTTTAAAAACTGAACATTCTGAACTAAAAATAGCGATTATGATTTTCTCAAGCACCAGGCCATTAAGTTACGGCACAATTTTCTCTAGAGGTTGAAAACCCCTTTAATTATTCTTGATTGATAATTATTGAAGGGTCGTAAATTAAAGGTTTATTTCAGAGACTCTCATCATCAGATCCACTTAGTTCGCAGGCTGCCGCTTTCCCCAGCCAGGAAGGAGGTTTGATGTTTCCACTAGAAGCGTTCCTCGAGACGGCGGGGGTACGGCTGCAAAGGATGTCAATAAGTTAAATTGGGGAATATTCCCAGTATCTGACAGGAGTAGTTTCTGGCGGTGGCGTTGAGTGCAGGATACTTAACCTCAATTATCTTCATGGATCTTCCGACTCCACAAGCTTACAGTCAGCTGCCTCTTCAAACCGGCCCTCCCCGTGAGCCTATTCAATACCATTGGATAATCCCCTCTTCCACCGAGTTTCTGCTACTCTGGTCGATTTTCTTCAGCCTTTAGATTCATAATAGTACGATCTCTCCAAAAGTTATAATATTCTGATTTACTGTGATATTAATTGGTGCATTTCGGAAAGGCCAATTTTTTCCAGATAGAAAAAATTAAAATATTATTAAAATCATACAACATGCAAAATTTAAATTATTTTGTACGTACAATACATTTTTCTACCTTTTGGTACAGGAAAAACAAAAGAAAATAACTGTACCACTCTAACCCATGAAGGCTTTTGGTAGATACTGCAATGCTGTCCGAGATCACACTCAACTGATAGATTTTCTTCCAATCAAGGATACTCACGGAAGTGACCGAGTGAATCATGTGGGCTAGATGTCCAGGAAGAGCGGATTTCTAAACAGAAAGAGAAAAGGAAACAAAACTGGCTGTATTCAAGTCTCCTATCTTCACGTACTCTTCAGAATCATGGACTCTGTCAAAGAAGCACTAATCCAGAATAAAATAAGCGCAAATGAGATTTCTCAAAAAGATTGAGGGCAAGACAAGAAGAAACTGAGTCCGGAACATCTCTATCAGGCCAATCTAAATGTTAACCCTGCCAACGAGGTAATTGGGGAAAACCGGTTTGGACATCTCTTGCGGATGGAAAAAAGAAATCTGTACCACTACAACCTTTGAAGGATCTTCATCGATGTTCATGGATTAAGTACAGTAATCTATCTATCTATATATCACTACATATCATATATCTAGGAAAACTGTTTTGCAAGGTGAGGATTTGTCCTAGAACATGTTCAACCCCCGAGTTTTCCCTCAGTTATGGGTAACCACTTTATAGAGACTGGATAAGCTTCAGGGAGCTTTCCAGATCCCTCAGGATCCATCGCCGGCTGTTAACAGACCAAAGAGATTTCATAAGTATCTCCCTCTCTGTGGATGGAACGTAAAAGAGTTGCTGCGAGACCTATTGAACCAAAGAGGAGGGAAAACGAGGAAGAGGACGTAGTTGGAAGATGTAGAAGAAGAAATGTAGAAAGACTTTAGAGGATGAGGTTCCAGTCAGAGGAGGTAGTAGAAGACGCCTGGGCTGGGTATATAATTCCTCCTAAAGCTGCACAGGCGGTTCAAGAGGATTTAGTTAATTGACTTAATAACATCAGTCACCGGAAAAAATATTATTGTAAGCAACAGTATTTTTTAAAATCAAGTTAGAGAATGGTTATATTCTCCCAGATGTTTTATTTTTTGGTTGCTTGCGTTTATACTATGCCCAACAGCATATATTACTATATTAATAAACTCCATTCTTCTAAAACTTTTATTATATCATTAATTAATGTTTCTTTTGTCTTTACACTTTTGATTTTGACATTCAAACATTATAAACTGATTTATTAACAATACAATTAAGATTATGGTTGTCATGCGTAGAAAACAATAAGACCTTTGTTTGGCCTATTTAGATGGCTACCTATATATTTTTATGATTACAATTAAGTTATTAACAACATAAAAGTAAAAATTGGATTAATTAATTAATTAATAGCTATTTAACTTAAATAAGACAAGAAACTTGAAACTATAATTTTGTGATGAAAAGTTAAACACTGGTTGTAGAACATTCTTCAAACACTTGAAACTAACTTTGCTCGGGAGCTGTTCGTTAAGAATATTTTCATCAAGTTTACTATTTTCCATTCAAACATTATGAGCTCTAAACGAAATTTGGGGAAAACTAATTATATTTGAGTCTTATTAGAGTTGATATTTAAGAGTTTTGAATTAACGGGTATTAATCTTTTTTATATATTTTGTTGTAAATTATGATATAAATTTTCATATGATTCAGCACCACTTATTAGATTTATAATTTAGTAAGAGAAAAAGTGTAGGGCACATTATTTTAGTTATGTATTCTAAATATTGAATTATAGAACTATTGTAATTTAAGAAATTAAACATATGTATATTTATAATCATTGTCATCATAATCATTCCTTTCTAACGATGCATTTTGTAAACTAAAGGTTTTTTTATTTTTATTTTTATAATTTATATTTTGTAACAAAAAACCGATTATGGTGGTGAAATGGTTTATTGACGCTTAACATTTCTCTAAAGCGCCCTATGTCATGAAATTATCTTTTGTATGCAAAAGTGTTCATCACTATCGTGTATGATACATGATGAAAAAGTAGCCAGAACGTAACCTCGTATAAACCACACTTTATGGAGAATTGATGGCAGGCATAAATACAATTAGTAAACCTCGTATTTATCTCTAGTCTTGGTCGGCTCCCATCGATTTTTACCTACCCCATTCTGACTTTATGGGCTCTGGGTTTTTACAAGTGTTCCAAAATGCCTGCCGGTATGGAAAATATACGTTAAATTATTTACTATTCGTGAATATTTTTGTTTTTTATATGAATTATTATATTAGTTTTGTTTTTGGGTGGGGATAATAGAATCGTTTGATTATATAAATATAATAGCGTCATATATATATATATATATATATATATATATATATATATATATATATATATATATATATATATATATATATATATGATGATAGATATATATATATATATATATATATATATATATATATATATATATATATATATGATGATAGATATATATATATATATATATATATATATATATATATATATATATATATATATATATATATATATGTATAAAAATTACTAGATAGCTACTTGGACGGTTAACAGTTTCTGAGTTTTTGGCCAGTATATCTGTAACACCAAGAATATCTGGATATTTTAGGCCCGTAAACCTATTGGGCATTTCAATCCATAAATTTAAACTACTGAGCTGGAGAATTCCCAGAAATCCCGTCAAAACACTTTTACCCTCCGTCGTAAACAAATGACTTCCTATCCTACCGTATCGTTTAATAACATCACACAGAATCCTTTAGAGCAGGTCCGGGATTTAGGACTACACCTTGACAATGATTAACTTGGAATCTTCATACTAGACTGAAACGACAAGAAACAGCCCGCCGTTTCAGGCTTCTTCTTCTTCTTTTAGTGGCGCGACAGGTGGCTTAAAGCGATCCTTGGCCGGCTCAATCTCCAAGCTCCATCTGCTTCGGTCCTGCGCATGTATGGAACTTATTCTCAGTTTTTTTAGATCTCCCAGGACGCTATCCTACCACCTGCCCTTGGGTCTCCCTCTACGCCTCACTCCATCAGGGCAGTTCTCGAACACTCTTCTAGCAGTTCTTTCTCCTCCCATTCTCAGCAGGTGACCCAGCCACTTCATCTAATACCCGGGCGAAAGAGGAGATCGTCATGTCATCATACCTTTCATATAACTCTCTGTATTTTCTTAAGCGCCATACACTGTTTTCCTGGACGGGCCATACGATGCGTCTGAGGATAAGCCTTTCGAATCTATCCACTAGATGTGCATCCTTCTTGTTTAGGGTCCATGTCTCGCAAACATATGTCACTATTGGCCGAATCAGCGATTTATAGAGCCGTTTCAGGCTACTTCAACATTTACTAGACAAACGCTCTAAGCTCTCAATTAATTACAAAAGACTCATATACATGAAAATCATTAGACCCATCTGGACTTACGGAATATAGCTTTGGGGCTTCACTAAACCTCTCGTATTCAATCCTTACAATCCAAAATCCTTCCTAAAATCCTCAATCTTCAATCTTTCATGACAAACTTCATTCCTACTCAAACCCAATAGTTTCAAACCTAGCAACCTCTTCAATTCCTGATAATAGGACTACGAACCGCCTGAAAAGAAGATGCCTCGTGATTTACTAAATCGAACTTGCTATTTGAGTACTGCCACTGGGTAGTTTCTCTACTTGTCATTTCATGTCATTGTACACATTCGTTCTATTTACTGAATGTATTAATATAATACGGTTGTAAATAACATTGAATAAATTATTTAAAAAAAGCTACCGATATTATCATCGACTTATACAGATGAACACGCGATAACTTTAGCCCTTCTGCATTTCTGTTTATCATTAGCTGGGAAGACTCTGGCCTAACTGTTAGATTCGTTATGCTCTCCAAAGGGTTTGAAATATATGTACCCTTACCTCCAACCTGCAATTAGAATCCAATCATAATACACGGGAGCCAGAGCTGATCCCTATATTTTTATGGATCTCTAGTCACATTGGTATTAAGTGTTACGATCATGCAGACCAGTCAGCCTGAGTGGTACTTTAGACTCCCTGGCAGAAGCATCATGGTTCTAACTCCAGTTGTGAGTAGACATGTTAAAACATTAGGTTATAACTTCTGGCAAGCTATGTCGGATGATAACAATCTTTTTATATTAAAAACTATTAATACAGATACGTATGAATATTGTTGTCCACGTTGGGTGGAAGTTGTCCTAGCAGTTTGACCCACACTCGGCTCATTCACTCACATATAATTAAAATACTGCTAATTACCTCTTGTCAATATTATTCTTATTCTTACAGCGAATTACACAGTTTAGCTGAGTGTACTTAAAACATTCCAATAATCAATAGAAAGGACTGATCACATTTCTTTCTAATTTATTAGGTGATATTATAATTAGTGTCTATTTTTTTTTATCTATCACCACCCACCTGAATAATAGTGAAAAAATAGCCAGAACGTAACGGTGTAAAAGCCCACTCTTTGGAGAATTGATGATAGTCATAATTGCCATAAGTGAATGAGTGTATGCGTGTGTATCACATTTATCTATAACATAAACTAAAATTTCATATAGCATTCTGTTGATGTAGATGACAAAATAAATAGGGATAATAGACAAAATAAATAAACACGAAAAAAACAAGCAAACAATTTTATTCATTGACGGAGGTACCCCCTGTCAGCCTAATGGCGGATGAAATGGTATTACTAAAACTTATACCATTATTCTGTAGTATAAATATTATTTTTTCAATATAGTGGTGGCAGAAAAAAAATCTTCATTACAGCAGCATTTTTATTTGTTACTACTTTCAATTCCGATTCACAAAGGATAGAAATAATAATATGGCTTTTCGGAATACATTTTGATTTACAAATCCTACCTCATTTGATCTTTTAATTTTATAAAATGTTGTAAAAAATCATTATGCATGATTAGTAGCATGATTAGTAACTCATTTCTAGTTCCAAGTAGAAACTTTTTTAATTTCTTCGATTTTTAAATACAATAGTTTAATCTTAAAATGAATAAACTCTGTCCATTTCAATTCTCTTGTCCCATTATTAATTTGTTTATTTTATTTATTCCATGTAAATCTGAGGTGTATTTTTGGTTATCGATTGTCCAATTAAACATATTGATTGCCAGGAAATGGATAATTATGGAGAATGATGGAAACATAATAATCCTTACGGTGGACAAATTAGTGATAGTAGGAGTTGAGAGTGGTGCAACATCCCCTTGCTATTGTTTATAATAGACCACTTTATAAGATAGATGGTGCTGTTAAATGCTCTTGCTGAAATCTCCAGCCCCAAACTGGAATGATTAATGTATAAGGCGATGATGTAATCTCCCATTATGATAAAAGTGTCTCTACGTCATATATCTATAGTCGAGTATAAATATCTGGTCCATTTTCACGTCCTGAAATGATTTTAAAACATTTACCAGTTTGCAAATGTAAACATTTCAATCCCTGGCCAGGAAAATCTTTTCTCTTCAAAAGTAAAATATTTAAATAATCACAATCAAATAAAAATAAAAATTATAAATATAAAATTGACGTACGTCAACCAGATCCCAATTAAAGTAATGTTCAATGAACATTCTTTCCCATATGTACATCGCGAAAATTGCGAGTGCTGGGGATGTGGGATCGGTGAAGAGAATGGATTTTTCTTACCTGGTCACGAGCCCTGGCTTTCAGTTTCAGGCTTTTCAGAGTGCCGCAATAGAGTTGCGGAGGACCCGTGTTCGAATCCCGTCCAGGACAAATCTTTCCTCTTCAAAATAAATATATTAAAATATTTGAATAATCGCAATAAAATAAAAATAAAAATTGTAAATACATGTAGTTATTCATGTGGTGCATTAAAATTAAGCTATTTGATAGAGTATAAAAAAAAAACCCGTAGACATCTTTGAAATTAGCACCAAATGTAAATTCTCTATTAAAATTTATTTATTTGTATAGAGATATGAGGTAGAGAGATGTGAGGTAGGTATAGAGATATGAGGTAGAGAGATGTGAGGTAGGTATAGAGATATGAGATATGAGGTTGAAATCCGAATGTGGCATTAAATTATTTAATCTGTAAAATGTATGGATGGACCCTCCTTCTGCAAACCTTCCTGGGTTCTATAATGTCTATCGCCCAGCCTCTATAATTTGAGTACCTTTATTTCGGATAAAAACCTGGATTTTGAGCGTGATCTCGGTCACTATCTCGGGGTTCTGCAAAACTTCCTGGGATCGACCAGCTTATATATTGTCTATATTGTGAAACAGCACTATCTCTGGTCTGAGCGCAGGATCTTTTATAGGTTAAAGTGATACTTTTTTTTTTAATTGAAATTAACTTTAGTTATACTTTTGTGGCTATAGAGACCATCAATGAGCTTTGGCCTGCTTGATACCTTTTTGCAAGTCCCCCTTCGTTTGATAATAGGTTCTTTTAAGTGGAATGAATTATAATACATTATAATGTAAGTGTGCTGTTTAATGACAGTATACACTTACATTAATACACATACACACACAATTTCTTTATTAGTTGATGGCAGTAATTTTACACAACATATACAATATCGGTAGCATTTCGAAGGCTATTTCAACCAGGAGGTATTCTTACATTATCTGTTTTGATGCCTTATAGGTCTGTCGGGTAATGTATATGAGTGATAAAAATCTATATGAGTTCATACATTTTAAATTTCGTATGAGGATTCTATATTACCGCAAGGTAAGATAGAGTCAGTTGAGTAATCATGTTTTCACACCAATACTAAGTTTACCTGTAAACAATTCCCTTCAGAAAATTAGCAAACGTTAACCTAGCTCTTACAATTTTCTTATTATAAAAATTCATTATTTTTTGAGAAATGTGTTACAATAGCTATCTTTCGCGCATAATGGTCTTCCGATATTCTGTAATAATAAACAGATGCTTCAGAACGATATTACCAAATCCTTTTAGAAACAAAAGTTTCATGGATACTTGTTCCGCTCGGTCCTTAACGCTTTGTAATCAATAAAATTGGGCTGCTTAGAAAAAAATTGGCTTCAAATAAACCTCAATTAAACAAAGTCACTAACGGGTAATTCATGATGAATAATTTCAACTAGGATGATTTTCTACTATTCCCTTATAAAATTAATGTGGGAATATAATATGGACTAAAATTCATCATATGAAAAGGAACAGGAAATTATGCCAGATTGTGATTGTACTGTTGATGCTGATACTGTGTTGATTGTGTTGGCTAGGTTATTTACAAATTACATATATAACACATTTATAAATGTTTTATATTTCCTTGTAAGGATAATAGGCTGCAGTTTTATTTTGGAGAACTATTGATTCTTTTGGCGACGAAATTCTACAGGTTCTGCCTTTGTCACACCCGACGTTATATACAAATGTAAGTTACATCAACTTAGCTGTATGTATTCCGCGGAAATCAATGCCATCGGAATGCCTCTCCGATATATCATTAAATCACCAATTGAAAATTTGGTAGTAGTTTCAGACTTTTTGAGTGTCTTAAAAGCCATGAGTAACAGTGCCCAGACCATCCTGGAATAGAATGTATTTTAAACCTTACAAAACAGCTACATGATGTTGGAACATCGATCAATTTTATCTGATCATCGGCACATGTAGGTATTATAACTAACGAACTGGCTGATAGGGCAGCAAAAGATGCTCTTGTTCTTTCAGGTCGTCGTAACCCATCCGCTCATACAAGACTGAAACGACAAGAAACAGCACGCCGTTTCAGGCTACTTCAACATTTACCAGACAAACGCTCTAAGCTCCCAATTAATTAAAAAAGACTCATTTACATGACCATCATACGACCTATTTGGACATAAGGAGTTGAGTTTTGGGTCTCTACTAAACCATCCAATTCATCTCGCATCCAATTCTTACAATCCAAAATCCTTCGTGAAATCATCAATGCTCCTTATTATTTCACAAACAAACTCATCCATCATGATCTTAATATCCCAATATGTTGCAGATTTGGCCCAAACTGCCAAATCCTTCCATGAAAAGCTCCATACACACTTGAATCCGCTAGTCTCTCAATTTGCTTTCCATAATATTCCTGATAACCCTCCGAGGCGTCTGAAAAGAAGATGGCCTAAAGACCTACTACTATAGAACTTTATTGGAGTACTATCAAGGTTTTTTTTTCATCTCCTTTGTCCATACAGCAGATTTACTTGATCTAATATAATTACAGTTGTAAATTATTCTAAAAAAAAAGGAACCCAAAGAACGAGCTAGCGCGACAACTGAGACAGAACTTACTCTAAGAATGGGGGAGACAATGGCCCTCCAAATAAACTGAAACTTATAAAACTGAATTTAATGCGTAGTTCCACAGACAGCTCACATACAATTTTTAATATTTAGAAAAGTTATTTATATAAGAAAATACCAGAAAGTACAAGATAAATATAGTGAAGGCACATGATCACTTAGTGGAGCTCTCCTCTAATCGACCTTCTTCACTTTTCACCGTGAACATGCCCGTGTTGTTCCTAACTCCGGATGATGTTTTGTTGTCTCTGGAAGCACTTGTTTGTGTCAAATTGATCCTTGAACCAGTGTGTTTTTTCGATTGTTCAAGATAACATTTTTATCCATTATATTACTGTTTCGTTCTGATACATTAGATATGTGTATCTGTCTTATCGATAAAGATATTATCAATTAAATATGGGTATGTACTATCAAATACATATCTTCATATTATCGAGTGAAAGACATGCAATAATTTCAGATCCTGTTATTATGTCAGATTACACTGGTCGACAAGGTTTTCTTCACAAGAAATCTGATTTAGAGCAGTTTTTTATACTGAATTCAGATATGTAGTTAAAAGTTTTTCAGGTACAGTTTTTTTGTGACAGCTACTTTTTAAAATCTGATTTAAGGTTGTTTTTTTTTACCTGTCATAGGAACCGTTACCTCATTTATAGCGATTTTATCCAAGCTGTATTTAAGGAAATTTTATTTGTAATATTATGCTGAAGCACCATAAAACAAGTATATGCAGGTTCATTCATGTTTGGACATGCTCAGAACTGTTCATCTGGCATTGTGATGTGTTTGTATTGAGCTGACTGTGAGTTTGTTCAGTAGTGAAATATTTCCTTCTTTTCTTTTCGGAACTGTATTCTGTAGGTAATGTTTTAGTGCTTTGTTTTTTCATCATGCCAAGAAAGTGTGTAAATCATGTAGACAGTTTTTACTATATTTGTGGTGAGCTAACCTTCAAGTCTCAGAGGCGAAATTTGACCCCACTCGTAAGAGTGTTATTAACTTTGGCTGTCAAGCTGGTGGTTTTGATAAGAGCTGGGCCCCAAATACAGGCTGTGTTGTCACATACTGTTGTTCAATTGTAATTTGAACATAACCTAGCCTACTTTGTGCCTCGGAAATGATTGCCTGAGTCACATGCTTAGTGGCGATCAAGCCAGTCATTTACGAGAGCTAATGAAGTATAGCCAGGGGAAAAGTAGGCAATATTGCTGTGGGCAATCTGCTTTGTTCCTGCGCCTCTTCTCGATATGGGACAACCCCAATGCAGCGCAATGTTGCAGGTATCCTTCAGGATCCAGGATCAGCCACGGGGTAAGAAGGGGGATAATGCTGCACTAGCGCTGGCTCTCATAACTTGCAGTTACTTATATAAGTATCAAATATTAAATTTTAATTTTCTATAAAAAAGTCTGTGGATTCAATCATACCTAACCTGTTGTGACCGAGCCATTTCGTTATTCCTCGACGGTCCGGTGCTCAATATTTCAATTGCAAAAGACAAACCGTCACAAGGTATATGTTTCAATTTTAGGGGATGGTAATTGTGAGGAGAAAAAATGTTATCATTAATACCATTATAATCTTCCATAATATCCTGTTGTTTTTAATTCCATTTGAGCCTCAATAGGAAAAAGTTTTCTTATGGAAAACCGTTGATACCTTTGCTGACGATGGGAATCACCTAGGAGTTGCACATGTAGCAGGAGTAGGTAGGGGATTATCCTGAGGGGCTGATTCAGATAAGGTGAGAGCGGCTCGCATCCTAATTGGCCCTGTGGTCACTCTTATCACCCCCTACTCTGGTCTAAGCCGGATCAATCCTGTTATCCCGTTCGGCTAAAACCTATTATTAGTATAAACTACTGTTTGTATCTCCTTAATATTATTACAGGCTATTCTTTAATTGATTTATAGCCCATTATTGATATTTTAATTGGTCAAATTGGTTATTCAAACTCATAAGATAGAAAGATATATCAAAATTAATATCCAGAGACCCAATGACATCATTCAATTTTCATATTCTCAATCTCCTCTTAAAATGTACCCGGTACGTTATACATTGGATAAATGTATGTATTTAACGGCGATATATGTAGCACTTCATAAATAATATGTTATAAGTTTGTTTCAGAAAAAAGAAGAATGAAGGGGCTAGAAGGATAAAAACTCGTTTATATGATATAAAGAAATATTTAAAGAAGAATCATCAGTACTTGCGTAAATAAAAGATACTAGGTGGAAGGAATCTGGAGAATTCTCCCTAATAAAGCTGTCTATCAAAAAATTGACCCAGTCACCAGTGCAATGAAAAAGAAAAAATCTCATATTTCTTTCACATCTTAAGAATCCAAGAAAACCGGATTTGACAACTAATATTAAGAAATTTGGGAAAAAAGACAGGAGGAAAATGGATCCATGAAATTCAGAAGGACCTCAAAGAATTTGGCTTAGAAAACAAATTAATACCCTTCTCAAGACTCACAAATTTTCAGCAGAAATATACCACAGTAGGTCTATGGAGATTTCAGACGAATTGAGAAAATTACGATCGGAACGAATGAAAAAGTACTTTGCAGATCGCAAAAAAACAACATTACAACCTTCAAAGAGAAAGCGAATGTAGATCGGCTCAAGTGGTCATACAGAAATATTAAAAAAAAAAATTGTGTAGGAAAACCATCCCATGTTCAACTGGTAGATGCATTTTTTATTTTTACGCGCATGGATAGGATTCACAGAACAGAGCAATACATTTTGTCAATTTAATCTCATTTTTTACACCTATTATGTGTAATGGGAATTCTGAAATATTCTTATTTTAATAAATGCACTTTATTAATGTTTATTTTTGAATGATTAATTGTGTATGAAATTTATATTATTCATAGTAATTTCTTATACATTTAATTAAAATATTTAAATTTTATAATTTAATTTTTATTTTTTCATATACCTGTGCATGATTTAGAACCCAAAAAGAGTGAGCACCATAGATGAGACAGAGTAATAACATTTAAGGTAAGATTGGTTCAGCTATAGAACAGTGCACTTGTTGCCTAATTGCCTGCTGTCTTTTATAGCCCTTTGGTTGGCACCACTTCTATCCAAGTATTCACTAGCAAAAACATTTACCAACGCTGCTTATTGAAGAATATAACAGCTAATAAAATATTAACATCAATGAAAGTTAAAGAATCTTAGACTAGAGAGGTAAGACACAAGCTCCTATTGTATAAAAAAGTAAGATAGCACAGCGCTTTACTCACTGCAGTGATATGCCTATCTTAGGAAAAACCTTCCCTCTACAGTTTACTGCGATGCTGATTGTAGACGACTTAGCTACCGAATGACATTCTATCTATAAAATAAATAATCGCATGAGCCAAAATGAGTACAGAAGATCAATTACAACAGTTACACGCTTACGATATATCAAGTATTGACGTTTGACTTATGTATGTCTGTGCCCGAAAAAAAAACGAACTTGCCCAACTCGATAAAGTAAGTACACCTTAGTATGAAGCTTCCAGGACTTGTCTTTGATGAACTTTCTGAATCAGGACTACCAACGTTATAATTTCACCTATAAGGTTTTAAAAATATATATATGAGCAGATAGACCTGTTCTTACAGTTAATAGTGTATGTTTCAAGATTTTGAAATATTTCCTTTCAAGGAATTGTTTAGACTGGAAGACATGGCATCCCTTTGTAAGGAATATAGTACATTGCGTGTGAAAATGTGTACTCTATTTGATCGGAGAATGAAAGAAAGCATTTAATTAAAAAAATGTATAAAATAAAATACATTATAATAACATACCTTCCGAACTAAAATCTGACTGACTAATATATTATTAGCCTTTTGAATGGCTTTCTTGGAACTATATAGTTGATGTCGCGTGATTATTCTTCTCTTGGTTTCGTTTGATTGCTGGTCGGCTACTACCTGACTCTTGTTAGCTATCTGTCAAATTGTCTATTTTAAGCTGAAATTGACATATTATGGAGACAAATTTGTTGAGCTTCTGCGACCTTCTCTCTTACAATTACCACGTTCAGGTAGGGGACATAAGATGACATGGCAAGGAGATAGAGCAGAGTAGTAGGGCAGGAAATTAGAGAAATTTATCTAAGAAGTATGCAAGGGAAGCGTGCTTATCTTGCAAACCTATTCCCATCATTACAGTAATTCAGAAAACCTAAAATAAATTTATATAAACCCTGAATCGCAGTGAAAAATGACAAAGAGGCTTCCACAGATGGCAAAAAACAAAAAATATTCGTCTAGGAAATAATGGAAATTCGATATATACAAGAAAATAGTCTATGGAGTTTGTTTAGGACATCTTAAAAATGAAGATATAGTTAATTTAATATACCCTATCTCAGGACACTTTATTCTCATGAACGAGGATGGAGTGCTCTGGAAGATTCTAGAGCAGTGATTGATGCTAAAAGAAGAAGGTGACTCTAGTGTAGTAAGAGATGCCAGGAAAGTGTTAGAAACTGGAAAGAAGTTGCCAAAGATTGGGGAATGATTAGGTGTTCCGCAGACTAATTGCCACCTTGACTTGTAGCGCCACCTAGTGAGTGAGTAATTGAATCTCAAAGACAATAATGATTTTGATCAACTGACTGAAATGTTTAAAAGATTAAAAATGTATATATTTCTTAGTTGTATACTCTAGTCAAATAATAAAAAAAAAAGGGGGGACCTCTAGTTACTCTTAGAGTGGCTCAGTGTTAGGGTGCTGAGTTGCCGTTCCGAAAGTCTCGGGTTCAAATCCGGCTGTGGAAGATTTCATTTAATCTGTTAACATCTGGGGATGGATCCTTTGAGATCTGGGACCCTCGTTGGGCTCACTAATCCTGTATAAAGTGGGTACCCAAAATAGGGGGGAAATTCTGGCAGTTGAGCGTGATGTATGACAAATCACCTCCCTGCAAAACTGTCATTGTCGAAACAGTATTGTCGCTACTACGCAAATTCTATTAAAAAAAAAAATTCAACATTCGAGTAATATTATTGTAATACTAATAAGTAAGTAATGGAATGTAATACTATAGGAACTATATGGGCGTCCCTCTGAAGTTAGAAAACAAAATTATGTCCATGCAATTTATGACGGACCTGATGTAAATTAAAATTAGAGTCAATCAATTAATTGAGTACAAAAATATTATAAAACGGAAATTCAAGCAACTTAGTGTAAAAGCCAAAATAAAAGTTTTGATTAGGATCCAGAATAACTTAATTATTAAAGTGGAGCGTCGATTATCCGAACTAATGTTGTCAAGGGTGGTTCGGATAATAAAAAATTCAGATAATCGAATTTTACTAAAAATTAAAAAAAAAATTTAAGTTCCAATTTTTTTTTTAATTGAAAGAACCACTCGTTTTCGGTTTGTTGACGTGCTGGAATTTTAAACCAAAAAGTGATCAAAAATGCGATGTCCACCTCACAAAGAATGATTTAAAACTGAAGAAGAGCAACCTATTACTAACCAAATGAATAGGAAGGGATTCAGAGAAACAAATGAAATTACCTAATTAGGTTTACATTTCTTATTAAACAAATAGTATTGAAGTTTAAGTTCATTTTTTGCAGTTTCCGAGAAAAGCTTTGGGCCCCCCTTACGAAGTTCATGGAAAAAATCATTTTATTTTTCGTAAAATTTAATTTAATATTGCATTAATTTTAATACAAATAAGTAACTGGATGATATGATCAAGTTAATTAAAATTGCATGAAAAGAATACAAGAATAGGTAATGAAAAGTATTGTTAAAACTGGAAGAAATACTGTACAACATAAGGTAACTAATAAGTTTTAGAATGAAATGAAAAAAAGCAAATTTTATTCTGGGGAACTAGTTCGCTAAGAATAATACAAATGTACAAAGATAATGGGCATAATAAAAATATTAGAATTACAGGCATTGTGTGTACAAATCTGCACATATTGATATTCTATCCTTTCACGAACACAAATTTAAAAATACATGTATCACTACAACGCATGGAGAGTCTTGGGTATAGTAGAGTATGGTATGGGATGGGTATGGTTGGGTATGGTAGAGACTATACTGTTTCTCAGATAATGGTTGTGCAGTGAAGAATGGATGAGCCTCGGGTAGATCTGCAGATTCCACAGTGTCCATTTGTGACTATTAACAAATTAAATTATCTATTTGTCACAGCTGGATTGGCATCCGACTCACTCTGGTCTCCGCACGCTGAGCTATCCCAGTCCCTCGAACTTTAACAAATAGGTGCCCGATCTATGTTAGGGGATATAGATGGTATAAATACATAACATTTTAATAATCAAACCATGTATATTTTTTGTCTTTAATGCATAGAGCATTTGTAACTCCGCAGTCATGTCTCCTTTAATGGTAATTACTAATCTAAAAATTATTCATTTTGATCAATAAACAATGTATTTACATTGAGTAAGGCAATTCACATTTGAAAGCTGTACATACAGTACATATTTTTAGATTCATAAACGAGAACATTTAATTTGTTCAGTAAATATAATGTTACTCAGTTTACCGCCAACGCTTTGGTATTTTCATTTAATTTTTAACAAAATAAAGGTTTTACCCTTCTTTAAAAAGCAAAAGGTAACGTATTGAATATAGTGCTATTTTAAAATAACAAGCTTGGTACTTCTCTATAACCAAATGAAAAAATATGTAACTTTAAAAGTAATGACATTTACTTTCGTTCTGAAACATGTCAGAATCAAATACGAGTTTGTAATATTTGTGATGCGAATGTCTGCCAAGCAACGTTCGTTCGCGGGTTCTCAGCCAGGTAGGTGGCCTTAGGAATTTTTAAAAGGAGAAAATAATCACATTATCCCGTCCTTAAGAGGGGACATAAAATGATCATCCCGAATCTCTTCGGTGTCAGGCTCTTGTTAAAGTTTTTCATCCTAATCATACTTAGAGAGGCAAAAATCAGGTCTTCCATTATTGCATAAAGTGAGTGACGTTAAATAAATAAACAACGAAAAATAACTTCAATAGGGTTTAGTGGTGAGCTTGAGTAGAATGTGAGCACTAAAGTAGAGTTATTTTCAGTTTTTTATTATTACAAATATATTGCTCGTAACAAATATAAAATAAAAATTAAAGATGAAAACATCCACATAAAAATGTTAAAACCCATTTTTTATACAGGACAAAACGTATAAATAAGTAGATTAAAATCTACTAGAGTAGTGAAGTTATAAGTTAAATGAAGTTACCTTACGATTTTTTAAAAGGAGTAAAAAACGCGTTGTCATATCTTTTGGTTGGAGTGGTATCAGGCACTGGCTCAAGATCCCTATCCTATACACTGATTGGATAAATACAGGACTCACACGATAGCCTCCTCCAATTAGCTATAGTAACATAACTTGACGTTAAATAAATAAATAAATTACCTATTATCCACCGTCTGCCGATAGGCATTTAATATAATTGTCATAGATTGACCTGTTATCAATTCATTACTCAGGACGTTAAATGTTCGTCTATCTGTTAGTTTGCCATATTTGACGAGCTCTTCTCTTGGCACTGATCAGATCACTAATGTACTGCGGGTAACTTGGTAAATTATCTTTTTGTTAATACCTAGAAAGATCGTGGAGTGATCGGAGTCGAAAGAAGTCTTAAATAGTACTTTATTAAGCAGAAGTACAAATTACATTGCAAGTCTAAGTGATCTACAGGCAACTAACTCTAACAGTAGATAACATCTCTTAATTCTACAGCTACATATTTACGGATTGGATATGTGGTAGGAATAAGAGTGAATGCACCTGCTCAGAGCCAGGAAGTAACCTTGTCTTCCTGGGGCTGTGATCTCCTTAATAAGCAATGTTATAATAACAATAGTGGTTCCTGGTTCAGAAACCCATCGTATGATCGTTATCATTTAACTCCTCCAACCCATAAGCGATTTGAAAGATTATATGCTTTATGATTCCAATAAGATGCACAATTATTGAGGATGATGAAGGTCCAGTAGGGATGGAGACTGGGTCTTTATGTCTACTTTTATAATAATTTGTTAAAATACTAAAAAATCAACAATAAATATAGCACAATTATACCGATTATATACAATAAGTCTAAGTTTAAAAGAAAAATATAAATGATAATTTTGGAAAAAAATGATATTCTTTAATATATTCTACATTATTACAACTAGACTAAGTTTATAATAATTTGCATTGGTTTTAAAATTCTATTATTTAATATTTGTTAAGTACATATACCTTTGACTAAGATTGAGTTTTTACAATAATACACTAGGTTATAATAAATACTGTCATTCGGATGATATAATACAGAATTATTTTTTTACAATCAGAGGTGGCTTAATAGGTGATGCAATATAGAGTTGGCTCATTCCTGGAGTATACAATACAAAGTCATATGAAATAAATAAAAAGTAATTCCTTTCTCAGAAGTACTGTTTTCCAATTTGCCAATTTAATTCAATGTCAGTATTTAGTAACAATATTTGAAGACAGACTATCAGTCTATGGTCATTAGAGCAGTTTAAACAATATATATATATATATATCTGTTCTTTTGAAAATTTTTAAAATTCGTTATTCAAAAATATTTATCCTGCATCACTGTTTTTCAGGCTTTAAAGATTTATTATTATAGAACTTCATATTTATATACTTAAAATAAATTTATTTATCACCGGAAGTATGCTATTTAATATGAACTCGATTTTACTTTTTATTCCGTTTTAAATTTATCATTCACACTATAAGTAATGAATTATTGTCAATTCATCTATTTTATTTAATAATTAGATAACAATTTTCTGTAGATAATGGTGTAAAGCAAATCATTTCACTCATGTAGATATTTTATTTTCTTATTAATCTTAACCTTTGATATTAATTTAAATGTTATATGCTCTGAAATGGTTATAGTGCTTACAATGAAGATGCTTAGTTGGATCATCTGGAACAATAGATAAACATCTTTGATGTTCTAGATTTTCAATAATTGTATCAAGCCCTCTTTGTAATTTAAATAATTGTTTTTTTTTTTAATTTTTATGACAAGAAATTTTGATATTCTTTGCATGAATTTTTTTTCTGGTTCGTGTTTACCGACTAGCTTGCGTTTTGAGACTTTAGCTAGCTCGTACCTTTTTCCTGTTTTGGAAGTTTGCCTTTTTGCTCGGATTACAACAGTACCTAAATCAGCTAATAGTTGCATCATCGCGACCGCAATTAGCTTCCTCCATGTAATTTTGTATGCTAATGCTGATCATTTGCTTCATTGCGCTATGTAATATTCGCGAGATAAATTATTATGATACAGTTGCAATAAATATTCTTGCATAACAGGAGCAGGTTCACTGCCCCATATAATTTGATTAGGAGACATTTTTAGTTTATTAATAATTGTGTCGTTATAATTATGTAATTACAGCCAATTCCAAAACCTCATTTCTGATGCATCTTAATGTGCTATTTTTAATCCTCTGATTATTTTCAAAATATAAGAACTCGCTCTTCTCAAAGTTGCTAAAGAATTGGAGTTATACGGTGTTGTCTCATGTTTTTCAATATTTAGATACTGTAATCAATTTTTAAACAGTAGATTATCAAATTTCCTTCCATAATCAGTAATTATCATTTGTGTTTTTGAAATATTTCTAAATAAAGAATTAGGGCTTCCATTGCGTTTACTGCCTTGTTTGAATAATAACTTTTTCCAAATAGTCTTTTTGAAAAAGTATCGACAATTAAATATATTTATTTGTATGACACGATGTGATGTATGATGTGAAGAGTGTCCATCGTTATATCTTGAAATGGTCTTTCGGGTGTAGGATAGATTTTAAATTTCGGACGACAAGGACGCCAATCATATTTAGCTTGCAAAAACAAACTGTAGCCTTTCCAATCCATTTTTTGATGTCGGATCTATAGTTGGGCCAGTAAAATTTATCTTTTATTGCATTGTAAGTTTCCTAAAAACTCCGATGATAAACCTTATTGGTATGATAATCAGAGAGTATCTCTTTATTCTGTTGGTGTGGAATTTGTTTAGAAAAAGAATTCTTATTTTTATAAAATTTTCATCGAAAATGGTGTTTTCTATGTTTGTATTGGTGTTGCAATATGCGCCATAAGTTATGATTTGATAATGTTTAGTTGTTCATTTTATAATTCATTCGAAGTTTCTAATCCATTAAAAGTAATGATGTGTCGTGTTTTTCCTGGAAATGGGTTTTCAGTTTTTGTTTTGTCAATTCCTTTATGGAAAATCAGTTGCTGTTTTTCAAAATTAACTGGTTTCTTTTTATCTACGTTTGGTTTTGAATTCGGGCAAGTTTCTAAAATAGCAGTTAATTTTCCTATCTTTTCTTCAAGGTTACACCATCTGGTTTCAAAGAGATTTTGGTTAGAATTTTGAGGTTTCAAATCAATTTCATAGATAGGCTGCTTATTTTGTTTTGAGTTTATCAACCGCATTGATACTATTTGTCCTATGACACCATAATAAGGTCTTTGTGTTTGTTGCGGAATATAATAATTATTCGATCTGAATTGATAATCGATCTGATTTCCTGATCGTTGCCTATTATTGAAAAAACATTTTGTTCCCTTGGCGACCATTCATGATTAGACTGTGGTTGTCTAGTTCGGTTATATTGAGAATGAAAGTTAGTTTTATAATTATTATGAAATTTTGTAAAATTTCAGGGCATATTTTTGTTAAACTACTTTTTAAAATGATTATTACGCTCTTCATTATCCCTTTCTCTTGGTTTATTCATTATTCCTTTTGATATTTAATCATTAAATAGCAAAAGTTTTTCAATTATATTTAAGTTGCGCAAATCATCTAATGTTTTTAGTTGTTTAATTTTAATAAAAAAAGTTTAATTTAACATTTTTTTATCTTCATTATTAGAGATAAACATAAAAAGTAATTGTACTGATATTATAAATAATGTATATTGTAGTCAAGTGTCAACCCTTCACCCTTTTAAAAGGCCTGATGAAGACCTGCAATGTGGGTCGAAACTTTGACTATAAATTAAACAGTTCTCCTTATTTAAGAGATTTTTTTCGGGCCTCCACCCAGATCATTTTCTTCCTCTGATATTATAAATAGTCTCGAATAATATATGAATTTTATAAAACTTTTATTTTTAAATAGAAATATTGTTAATGTGAAATCCAAAATAAAATGGCCTCATATAAAAACATTAAATATATCTATGGAAAACAATTCCAGTAAAGTCATCTACAGGAAGGCGTAGGTGATACACTACTGCAGGATATGACGGGCTTTCTGGAAGGTTAGATTTCCCTTGATTCTAAGCAGAAACCTGTACAATTATAAATAATACACATCGTTCCTTCAATAGAACAACAATATAAATCTGAATTCAGCATTTTTTAGTTAAGCCTTGGTATTAATTGAAGGTTTCTACTTCTGGAACAACATATCTGTTACTCCATTTCCAACAGTTTTTTTTTTAATAAATTCATATTTTGAGTTGTATCATGTTTGAACTGGGTTTTTTATGGGAATAATGACATAAGTTAAAATAAAAAAAGTTCCAAGCTTATAAAAATTTTCATGGTCAATAAAACAGTTTAATACCAACATTAAAGTAGGAATACTTTGCTTTACCAACACCCAATTTTTATATCTTTAAATCACATGGAACTATCAAATACCTCTATTGAAAAATTAGGTTTTTTGAGTTCTGACGTTGTTCTTTTGAAGGAGTGATATGATTCCGACATTGTTCATTCGATAGCTGTTCTAGGATATCTCTATTCTGGTCTTCGGTGAGTCAGTATTCATTTTTTTTTCTGCCGGTGCGAATGAGAACCGACACTTCGCGCCGGCGCCATGCTAAGTCCTCCGCACTTCGCTTTAGTCCAGAGTCGGACACGGTTGCGGATGGGGCTTCGCCGACTGTGACTCTTGAGGAACACGTAACAAGATGATTCTCCCGATCACTTTTCTTATGCTTCTACCTGCTGGAATACAGGCAGGACAAGGTACACGTCCTACTGGCACTACGTTAATTTTTTTTATAAATATTTTTTATTTAAAAATTCTCATTGTGATTTCAAAAATTCATAAATGTTTTCATTAAAAAACTGAATTCCTTCTGCAACTTTTTTCTGTAAGATGCTTTCGTGATGATATTGCAACAGAACATGCATAAATTACGCGTAAAAAGAATATTTTTATTCTCTATATTAGTATTCATTAAAATCGTTCGATAACCAAGATAAAATACATTTAAATTATTAATAATGTCTCAAGTTTACTAAGATGATTCCATTTTGAAATGTTCATATTCAGTAAACACCTAAATTAATATATCAATCTCGCAGAAACATATTTTATCATAATATTAAAAAAAAAAACAATTGCTTAAAAATTAAACTAACATAAAAATAAAACAAAAATAACCCTATCCGAAAATAGTAAATTAATTTTAAATATGATTATAAAAAAATAAAAACGGTCTATCTATTTTGGTGGTTTAGTTAAATTAATTTTAATTACGACTTTCATGTTTTTCATTTCATTCTTTAATTCTTTATTCTTTAATTTGTATATGATTTTGTATTTCTTTTAATTTTAACCATTGATGACAACATGAAGTACTTATTAAAATAAATATATTCTATATTTATTATTTCTTTTAAGGTGTAACTTCTTAAAATATATTAATAGTGTTGTAACTAAATATTACTCATGAAAATATTACCGGTATCAAATAATTAGTTTTATTACTAGGTAGTTTTATGTCTACTTCAACTATATATGTTTTCAGTTCAAAAGTTTATAAACATAGTTCTTATCTATAATCCCATCTTACACTATTCCTTTTTTTCCTGATAAGAATTAAAGAACGTACACTAAAAGCGTTCTTATAAATCTTTGTTTGGCACAAATGGCTGAAGATAACATCGCACCTTAACTCTGGCTCTGTACGGGCAATTATTATTTGTTCCTAGATCGATTGTCGTTGGTTTTTATGTTTTAAATATAAATGGCGTAATCTTTTAAAAACTGATTATAGCATTATAAACAATGCATGCATTTATTAATAATTTAATAACACATCTTTAGTTATATATTAACACTTATTTAATTATTTAAATCGATTTTGAATAGTTTTTACTTTTATACTGAACGTTTTGTCTTACTTTTTTTTATGTCCAATAAAAGTTTCTGTTTGAATCATCATCATTTTATCTCGCCCGCTAGGATCGCATTAAGAAGATAGTCTCGCTATATTCATAGGTATATAAGAATTAAAATAATAACGAAAACAAGTGTGATAATAAAATTAGAAAATATATTTGTAGATCATCAACTCTCACATTAAGTTTGTTAATATATAGTTCAATAATTATATCGAATAAAAAATAGTCGCTGAAGTGGTAACTAGCCATATCCATAAATATTCTATGAATAAAAAAAATAATTTATTCAATACGCTTTCACGAATATGAAAAAGCGAACAACAAAACTTCGTAATTAACAGGAAGGTATTTAAAAAAGTTACCAGTTTACTACACATTATTCTCCTATTTTCATTTTGAATGGAAATTTAATATAATTTAATCCTCTGGTAATCTTGTTTAAAAAAACCATTATGGCCGCTGAATTATTAAATAATTCAATTTCCTTTGAAGAACACTTATCGAATTGGGGTTCCTTTTTCAGGAGACAACAGTAAACCCTCCTCTCCCCCTCAAGTGAACTAACAACCTTAAACCGATAAAAACCAACAAAAAAAAAATCATATTTTTCGTCATACATTTGCTCTAAAGTTGTGTTGATCTGTTATTATTAAATTCAATCCTATTACTACAATAAGAAAAATAGGAAATTATGTTAATATATTATGAATTCATACATTCATATATGGTTTTCTCTAGCCTTAAACATTTCTGTAGATTTTAATTTAATTTTATATACACTTTGGTGTATATATCTGCTTCAAAACTCAAAAAAAGAAACTCTTGAAAACATGTTAATAAAATGATTGCAGTAAAGATTTCTTACTTAATTAATTTTCCCTTATTTGAATAAAGTTTAAGCCAGTGAAAAGTGGGATATTTAAAAAAACTAAATTTTTGTAATGTCTTCCTAATTGAATTAGGGTTGACATTGGCTTAAGATTCTCCTTATTTGTAATTGATTCAATTATTCGGATACCAACAAAAATTAAAAAACTTCATTATATTTGTCGTCATTATTTTGATATACATTTGTTTTAAAGTTGTTTTTGACCGTAATTGTTATTATTATAGCTACAATTAGAGAAAAAATTGAAATTATGTCACAAAAATAGTAACATAGAGTTTTTTTCACTGAAAAATGTCTTCGCAACGCGTAAATAAATTTAAAATATAAAAAAAATGTCCTTTTTAAATAGTTATTTTTCCCTTACTTGAATGAAGTTTAAGCCAGTGAAAAGTAGGGTATTTAAAAAAAAACATATTTGTAATGCCTTTTTAATTCAATAAGTGTTGACTGTTATTCCAATAATAAAAAACTTCATTATATTTTTCGGCATTCTTTTGAATGTTATTTGCCCTAAAGTTCTGTTTGTCCGTTATTGTTAAATTTAATCACTATATTAATTAATATATTAAATTAATTACTACAATCAAGTAAAATGTGAAGTGATGTTAGAAATATATTTATATAGAGTTATTCTCAAGTCTTAAAAATTTCTAAGCTCTTCATTACATATAAAATTAACTTTTTCTAAATTAAAAAAAGAAAGACTTTTAAAGTTTGTTAACATAAATATAGATAAAAATGACCTTTTAAATAGTCATTTTTGCCTTCTTGGGATATCTTTTAGACTACTGAAAAGTAGGATATTAGGATAAATACTAATTTATTTATTTTTGATTTGCGGTCGATTGTTGCTTATAGTTCCGCTTATTATTAATTCAATTATTCTAAAACTAAACCGGACATTTTCAATGTATTTCGTGCATTCAAATTTTTGTGAACTAGTCTAATAATTACTTCATACGTGACCGACCTAATAACCTTTTGTATTTCCTCGACTGTACTTGGTTGAGTTGACCTGTTCTACCAATCTCTACACTTATGAATTTTAAATACGTACAATTTTAGTTGTGGGTAGCAGTTAAAATTACGGTCAGCAAATCTCATTTTAAATTTAGGTAGTATTCATTACGTTTTATAAAATATCTATCCACATGACCAGGCAGTAGTGAGAATTAGAAAAAATATTTTTTTAAAATGATATAATGATACTATTTTATTGTTTTAAAAAAGAATCTGCCATAAATAAATGTGCCATCCTCTTTTTTTATTAATAAGTGATGACATATTTAGAAAATATGTAAAATATTTATAAAATTGCCTGCAATTGTAAACTTTAAAGCAATGTTTGCTTTTAAAATAAATTCGTAGAGACTGTCTGCTCTGCTGTAATGTTTATATCAAAGTGTGACATGAAAAAATGTGTTGTTTTCGCTTACTTTCCATACAATTCGTTTAAGTGATGGTTTTCCGTGTTTGTACGTGACACATTATTTCTCTTGGCTCATTGTACTTCGTACGGAGAAATGTTCTCTGTCATTTTCTAATGTTATTATCGTTATATTACTTTTTCATTTAATTTAGCCTTTCTGATTAGTTTTTAATGTTTAATTAACGTACAGAGGTTTCTCCATACACGCATCCACGTGAATCCCTTAGTGGAAGTTTTCATTTCATAAGAAAACCGCAGATACAATATGTGCCTAATGGAATTTGTATACATAATTTCTTAAATAATTATTTCTATTATTACTATTGATTAACACATTAATCATAAATAATGGCAACTTTATTTTCTTTTTTTTCTTTCTAAGCCCCTTGGCTTTCATTAATTTTTGACTATAACATATTAATATGACGCATGACACCTCTTTTACTGCATCAGGTGCATTTTAACAGAGGAATACGGCATCTTTAATAGTTCAGTCATTAGAAAAACTCTCATATAAATTTAAGAATATCGAGAATTGTTTTTTTATATAAAAATAAAAACAAAACTGCATTATTTTTCAGATATTTTTCGATTTTGTTTTCTCATCCTCCAAATTTATTTACATAATTTACAATGTATAAGAACTAACCCTAATGCAATATAACTTTAGAAACTTTCTTTACATTAGGTATCAGATATTTTAGGAAGTATACAAATATTTATAAATACGGATACTGCCAATAATTAAATAATATGTTATTCCTGATCGCCACACACAGATACTTAATGTAATTTCTCCAAGGAAAAATAAACAGGGAAATTAATTATTTATTAAATAAATAAATTAATAATTAAATAAATAAGGAAAAATTATTAAAATAGTATTTTAATAGGACATTAGATAAAAAAATTAAAATCAAATTGTACTATATTCTTTAAAATAATAATAAATAGTTATATAATATTTACGATTTAATGAAGTATTAATAAAGATGATTAATTATTAATGAATTTCGAAAGAAAAAGATTAATCTACATCATTTTCTTAACCACTTTCTATAAAGACTTGGTTCTAGAGGACCGAGTAATTCACCATTGATTTCCTTACTACAAGATTAATTTCTCATGTAATCACGGATTCATATGAACTAAGTTCACGATGAAGTACATTTTATGTACACATACGTAGCTCTAAGGCAAGTTTTAATCTCATCTCCTGATAATACACCAATCATCATCTTAATCAAGTTTGTTTCCCAAAACTTTTCTCTCTTAATGAAACTTCGTTTGGGGTGCAAAACATACTTCTAAGACACGACCTGATTCTGGTTGAGAGCTGTTCTTCATTTAGTACGTTTACTAGTATTACAAATACGAACATACTTTTTTGAATACTCTTTTTAAGCGCAGTTATTTAAACCTTTTGTAAATTCAATGTGATGGGACACTTCAAAACATAAATAAATTTAATTCACGGGGGGGGAGGTAGTGGCGTTTCCTACCCCATTACAATTATTACAAAATTGATACGAACCCTCCTCTTTAACTTCAAAATTCGAAACTTTTTTAGTTTCATTGACCTTGAAAGTATTTAAAGTCAAATTAAGTGTTATTAAGATTCTGATAATATAAAAAATATAGAGTTTTATTACATAATTTTAAAAAAATATTTTTTTTCGATTGAAGAAATGAATAAATAAATGAAAAAGTTTCATATCGTTTTTATTATTTATTTATTTTGTAATTTTTTGTTATTTTTTATTTTGCATCTTCTCCAAATGTATGAAGAATAATATTCATTCCCTAAATTTGACAGTTTGTATTATTTTACTATCCAATAAAATAAATGTTTTTGTTAATGAAGCATTAGACTATAGATTGATAGCAAATTTTAGGATGAATTGAATGTACGTGAATCAAAGGTATTGTATATAATCTACTTACAATTTAGAATAAATGGAGTTAAAAGTTTAATAAGAATAACTTACCATTCACCAATAAGCCGATGTTTGTTTACCAAACAATTAAGCATGGTTATTTACTGTTACCATAAACAAATATTTTCATGGATGTTTTGTTTATTAAAAAAGTTTAAATGTCTCCTTCTTAAATTTTTTTTTACTAATAATAGTTGTATCTCTTCCATATCAAGTTCAAATTCCAATAAAATTATTTATTATTGTTTCCATGGTTACTAATATTTATCCAGGAATTTAGGTTTAAACAGTTTAGACTTTTGGCCTTGTTTTTTTTTATTTTGGAACAGCATGCGCCACCTGGATTGCGTAAGTGCATTACGGTCAATCGGAATTGATACAATTTATTATTTGATTTAAAAATATTTTGATAGATGAATAGGAAGTTATGAATTTTTTTTTACTTTTTAGAATTCAAGGTGGAATTAAACCCTTGTAAAGTACAGTATTATGAAGTAGAGACTGAATAGATGCTTGAAATTTCACACATGACATTTGTTGCATATGTATTATAATTAATTAAAATATTTAAGTTTTACTCCTATAATCCCAACCATTAATTAAGATCTGGAAGAAATTTATTTTGTAACTCAAGTGAAGTTTCTTTACTTGAAGGAGGCTTAATAAATTTAAACGGACCAACTTTTCATTCATGGTCCGGCAAAGTTGACCTGCTAATTCAGATTAATTAATTTGAATTAGTTTAATCATTATAAATAAAGACTAAAAGGTTTGTCCTTAATTGATTTAAAAGTTCATTGCGTCCACTTGATACCTTTTATTAAAATTAATTTAGAACAAATAAATATTAAACATTTTTATTACATTTTTTGCAATTATGTATGAATATGTTTTTAAAACTGTCTTAACTGAAAACAACGGACTTCTGCTCATCTTCGAGGTGTTCTCAGTGAACGATATGCATCTTAATTCAATTACGTTACTCCCAGCATTGGGGAATTTTCTACGTTCATTTTTTTTTTATTACACATTCATGACACATATAACAGCCAAAAATATGTGAAAAAGAAGTGAAGTTCAATTTCAATTCAGAATGGCCAATTTTTTTGTTTTTATTCACCCTACTATTGACTCTAAGTAATGTTAAAATTAAAAATTGTCTGTGATTTAAATTTTTGAGTTGTATTGACGTTTTGATGATTCGCCTTTTCGACGTTTCCTCCGTTTTGATTCATTATAATTAGTATCATCCTCCTTTGAAGATGTTGAGTCAGCAACTGTCCAGAATTACCGCCACGTAAAGAAAATGGATATATTCATCGGTTGATAATTTTTTGTTTTAAATAATTATAATTATAACAGAATTCAGTCATAAATGACGTTTTATTTAATTCTAATATTTTATTGTAGTAATATTTTAAAAGGGAACGGGGTAGCTCAGTTGGTACCTGAATTGTTGTGCCAAAGATCCTGGGCTCAAATCCAGCTGTGGCAGATAAGGTTGAATGAGCGCTGGACATATCATCTCCACCCACAACCGTTCAGACCCTTCAAGGGTTGCAGTGGTACAGATTTTTTTTTAACGCAAAATTATACTCAATTTATAACGATACATCAAAGGATCAATCACTTCTGCGTAATCATATATTTCTATGCCTGTTCTAGGTAGGAAATAAAATATTTTAATCACCTTTTAATTTTGTTGGGCATTGGCGGCGGTTTTGTAACACATGATTGATATATTCGCCAAGACAATACATTTGACATACGTCTCTTGAAGCTGAAGACTTACCAGATATTTAATAAATTTCGTCCTACCAATATTGCATTTGCATTCAATTGTTTTTCTAATAAAAATGTTAAATAAAATGTTTATAGTAATAAGTATGTATATATATTCTAGCGTTAAAATAATAATATATTAAAAAAAAAATAGAATGTACGTCAAAATCAATTTTTTATTTCGATCATGTCGGTCTTAATAACATCAAAAGAGTTTCTGGGAAAAGGGATTCGACTAAGGTAAGCTAAAAATTTGGGAAAACAGTTTTCTCAGAAATATTCGTATTTTCTTCATGCTTTATTATCTATTATTTTCCATTTTATTTCTTTGCAGTGTATACAAACAGTTATTTGATTTTTTTTTTAAATGGAAATTGTATACATTCAAGATATTTAAAAAAAATACGTATTAATAAACGTTTACATCGTAGTTTTTTAAATAATTATTATAATAATATTTTATTTTAACTGAAAGTTATAAATAATAAATTAACTTATTGATTAATTAAAATAAATAGATTGTGAATACTCTTGGTTGTACCTGCATTAATTGCTATTTCACAATATCGATGGCGTTCTATGGTTAGAATTAATTTAAAGTTTAATGTCGGTAAATAACCATGTTAATTATCTATTTCAATTTAGTTTTCTAATTGGTTTAATTCGTGAGGTCTATTGAATGAGGTAATAATTCATCGCATTGCACAAACCCTTAAGTCTTTAAGCTTCATATGACGCGACTAAAGTTAAGTCTAGTCAAGTCCTACGTCAATTAAATGTTCCATATATCTTCAGGATATTTTGCATGAAGAACTAACCTGCTGCATTTTACAATGTTCAAGGCAAAAACTTTAAATTTATATGATTTCTGATACAAATAAAAGTATGTATTCAGAAGAATTTTAATTATTGATTATTTCTTAAAATAATATTTTTTTCCCATTCTCAAAGATTTTATTTAAATAAAAAATTTAAAATATATAGTCCCTGTTATATTGGCCTTTTATTATCAGAAGGTATTTTAAATCTTCTATGATTTTACTTATTTTAAAAATCGCCTACATCTAGAACTTAATATTTTATTGCTACGAAATAAAACTGATTTATATTTCATAGAAAAATAAATGTTTTATTTTTATTTTTCAAAAACAAATAATTTTTTAAATAAATCTGATAACTTATTACCTCATTATTATTACTTATTACTAATAAAATATGAAGGTTGCATAATGGTCGTTATACTATACGAATTTTTAATAGTCTACGCCTATTTGCTTTAAGATACGAGAAAAGCTTTTACGTAAACTCCTTTAGTTAACCGGTGGACACGGTTGATAAAATTATTTTATACTTAAGTAAATAAAGGCATATTTATTATTATCAGAATAAAGCTATTGGTTATTATTCCGCAGCTTGTCGCTTCGAATTAAGTCACAGTTTTAACTTTTTCTTCGTTTTCCTTTTAATATTTTCCATATAAACCCGCTTTATAGAGGAAGGGAAAACACCAAGCGGGTCAATAAATCCCATAGGGTTCATCCATGACAGTAAAAAGATTAAATAATTTATCTGCCATTGCTGGATTTGAACCCGGAACTTTCAGCAGTGCACCGATTATCACTCAATTAATGAATAAATAAAATTGTCCACAGACTTTTATCACTGGGCTTTTATATCTGTATTGTCCGATATCAAATTTTAATCTAACTTAAATTGCTAAATGGGCTGTAACACATGATGATGCTATCATCCACTGACAATAGCCATAGTATTTCGGACATAAAGCACACATGTTTTTACCACTCCAATGATTATCACTTTATTATTGTTATTATTATATAGTAATACTATGTAATTGTATCAAATATTATAGCATATACAAGCCTTCAATCCAGTGTAACATAATACGAGAACACTTTCTAATTTCTAATTTGTTTTTTAGGTTTTCTTTTAAAAGCAACAGAATTCCATATTTTTCAACAACTTGTTATTTCTGGATATATGTAAATTGTTGATCCGGATTTAAGGCAATAAAAATGCAAATATTCTACCTTATAAACTGTTGTCGGTTGCCAAACGGGATATTGGCTGAGGAAGTTTATTTGTCGATGTATATGCAACAGCAGAAGAATAGTGTTTTTTACAAATCGTTGCGCCCTGTTTCCACTACATAGCATTATAATGCATTGGTATTATCATATTTTGAAACTATTTATCAACTACAATGCTTGTTATATGTTAAGTAATTCTTTATTAATACTTTATAATTTATAATTAGATTTGAAAACTGGATCTTAAGAAATGAATGGAAAATGGAAATGGAAAGTAATTATTCTTAACATAATTTATAAATATCTTGAATAAATAATAGATCACAAAACTATGATTTAATAGAAAACAAAACTAAAATGTAGAAAACAATTTTAAATAAGTATAAAATGATAATAGACAGATGGAAAAAATTCATTTTATCGTAAAAAAAAAAGTCGGGGTCTTGATGTTATGTGTTGTAAATTTGTTATTGACTAATTTCGATATAAGTAGTGTCGTTATGATAATATCTGACTGACGCTTTCTAGTTTTAGTATATTTTTTTATTAAAGCTTATTTTTATTTAGTTTTTTTTGTTTTGTAATGCTATTTATTTTCTAATTTTTTGTTCGACTGGCTATGATCTCTTTCTTTTTAATGTTCTTGTTTGTCAACCGGAAGGTTTCGTATATTTATTGCAAAATAAACGAAACCTTTCAATAGATCCTGCTAGTAGTCAATTGCTTGTATCAAAGATTAAGCCATTTATGCCTTAGTACTCACCTCAGTACTTGGCACAAGACCCATCAGCTATGAAAAATCTCGGTGATTATTCCATAGGTTATCGCTTCTAGGGTCACAACTGGTTTTAACTTTTCATTCTTTTTCCTTTTAATATTTTCCAAAAATAAAAGTTGACCTTTATTATGGGAAAGAAAGGGTAATTACGGGAAATGTGTATACTTTGGCCATAACTTCTTCTATAAATGGAAGTTTCAACAAACATATATCATCCTTACTTCGATATGTTAGTCGAAACTTTTCTTTCTTGATGCAATTATTACCCATTGCAATTATTCTTATCATTACCCATAATCACATACTCTTTTGCATACTAAATTTCAGGACAATTTATATTTTTGGAAAATATTGAAAATGAATCGAATAAGCAGTTAAAACTTGTAACCTAACTCGAAGCGACAACCTGCGAAACAGATACCAATATCTCTAATCCTGAAGTTCCTGGCCAGGCTAACTTATTAAATTATTCTACTGGCATTGCCAATTGAGAAGATTGCGAAGTTTCACTTTCATTATATGTTTTGAGGTTGTCGAAAATCGAATTCATAGATTCCGCTACATCAAAAGCTCTTACAGTCGAAGCTTATAAAAGACTGTTAAAAACAGACAATAAATAAATGTTTTATCAATATAGCTACCACAGAAATAGCAGGCATTTTTTTTAAGTTGTCCTAATCGAAGCTGCTTAGTTCAACTATCAAAGTTAAAAAAAGAATTGTGTGGCTTTATGAAACCACGATGCAAGTGAAACTTTTTTTCGGTTTGTAGGCAGTTAACTAAAAATTTTGGAAAATTATTCGATTTAGGGTATTAGAATTGCGTTTAACCTGACAAACAGTGGGCGCAAAAACAAATGGATTACTCTCAAATAAGTTTTCGAATAGATTATGAGTCTAGTATACAATGCATAGATCGATGACGGATCTTCTTCCGCTCGTTTTCTTCGTGTATTGAGCCTTTCTCTATACCGACGAAAGTATACGCCCGCAGGAGTGCTGGAATTTGTGTCGTTTGCGTCGACAGTTGTATTTTCAGGAGTCTGCAACGAGGATTTATCGTTGGAAAAATCTTGATCGTGATTTGACGAATTTTGAAATTCCTCTGCACCAACAACTAATCCTCGACTTGTGCCTGTATCTCGAATCGTACTCGTATCACTGCCGCTCGTGCCTTGATTAGAACTGGCACCAGATTTTAGCCGCTTGCATTTCTGACGATATCTGCGGCATCTTTCCACATTTATTCGCTTTCGATGCAGAATTTTTTCTGTAACAATATTTTCGGATATAGGTTCGCCACTTTGAACGATAATCGTATTAAATCCAACACCCGACACTGGACCTCTTCTAGTACCCGGCATTACATCTGTCGGCAGTCTACTAATTTTTTTCGGCGGTTCAGAGTGTAGTTCACCTTGTGATGATGACTGAAGGCCTAAATAAAATTGAATATATTGAATGAACCGGATAAAAATTAAAATACTTCATCAAATATTCATATGAAATAATTTCAAATAAATTCAAGCACTCAAAATTAAAATTAATACACACTGATAAAAGGATTTGAGAGTCTTTGAAGAGATTTGTTAATAGTAAACAAATCATGTATTAGAGACTATTTTTCGGCCCCAAACAAATATTTCTTACTATTTAAAATTATTTGTTAATATTCAATAAATGAATATCAGATTTATTGACTGGTAACAGATTATTCTAAATAGTAAGAAATATTTGTTTGAAGCTAATAAATGGTCTCTAATAATTGATTTGTTAACTATTAACAATCTTTTTAAGTACTAATAAATCCTAGTATCAGTGCATTAACAACAATATCCACCGGCAGAAAGATCTAATAATTATATTAAATTCACTATAAAAATTAAACCAACTCACCGAGAGCATTTTTCCTTTCCCTATAAGCACGAGCTCTTTCAACATTTTTACGGCATAAAATTAATTCATCGTCGGATCTTTTCGCACTATTTTTGGTTTATTTAACCGTCATTGACCGGTTTATTTAACTCACTAGCTGTATCGTTATCCATCACGACAACGTAAATAAAAGCATTTACATCAATAAACAGACCAAATCACACAATTTACGGTCAGCTCGGTGCCGCCATATTGGCCTAGGCTGCTTTGTCATGCATCTTACACTTTACCCCTTATCCGAGTGTGACGAACGACATGCTGAAAGATGATGGAAAAATTTTGGGGCGATACAATAAAAGTTTCACTTTAAAAAAACCAAATTAATTTGAGTAAGTTCCGATTCAATATTTCGTCCGATTCTCGGTGGAAATTTGTTCTGAGCGAATTCATCTCTAATTTAATATAATAATTAGAACAGAGGCTGTAACTAAATCTTCTCTCCTGTTAAACTTCGGCAACAATAACCATTCTGACAGTGGACCCTTGTTATCTATGAGCCTGCAGTGACAGGATGTTTCGTTGGGATTTCTGCCCAGCGACCGGCTTGTGCTCTGTAATACCAGATATCATTGATAACAGATATCACTTTGCCAATGTCCATACTCTCTACGGCATCATTGTGCCTTGGTAGACGTCGTCATCTGGCTCCATTATATTCGGTAAAGGATCTTTTTTAATTAATTAAACTAGAAAAAGACAACTCTCTTAAATTTTGTTGTTATGCCTGAAAAGATACTCAGTTCATAAAAAATCAGTACATACTCGTTCAGAGCGAATCTGCGAGGACCTCTCTAAAGTGGAAGTGCTACTTTTACAAACTAATTATGATTGCTGGAGCTAAAAGGGTGCAAAAAATGTTTAGGACTTTTTCAGTAGTGCTATGCCACTGCATTTTTGATGTTTATTTGTTCTTATTTATTTATATTGGTATGCTATGTGGAAGACAATTACCCAAACTAATTTATTATTTTTATTTTCCATAGGTGGGTCTGTGTTTACCAATTTACTGATTAGTCCAACGTAATTGAATCGTCAATATTGCAATCATGATTATATGGTGAATAATTTATAAATGGTATTTTGGATACAATTATCATCAACATTCGAACTTGTCTTTGAATGATTCAGGTTGATATTCTTGCCTTAAAGCACATAATTAAATTAAAACTTATCTGTATTTAAAAGGAACAAATATAGGGTTCTTCGTCAGGTAGGTCTGTGGGCAAGGGTACCTTCCAAGTATGGCCATATTCCGTATCCAAAGTCTGATCTCACTGATCTCTCACTCCGGCTTTCTGCAGGTATATCACTTCCTCTTATGTTTTAAAGCTCCTGTATGTCGTTTCTCTTATTTTCTTACTTCTTATTTTTTGTTATAATCATTTCTAATATGGCGTTTACGATACATTGCAGTAGTTACTAGTAACGGTGGTTAACTTCGTATTATTTAATAATTCGCAGTAATTATTGGCTATCATTGAATCTTCTATAAATTTAGCCTGATGTATCTAAATTCAACATTCAATATTCGACTTTAAGACGACGTATATTAGTAAATTGGTAGCAGTTATTACAGTTGTTTTAGATTAATTTTTATTATCTAATTAAAATAAATTGAATGGGTAGAAGCCTAGAGAGCATCTCTTGGCAGAGTCAGATGGCACTCCAGAAGAGATAACAGAATAATAATAATAAGATTATTATGGTGATATGATAATGGTACTAACCATTCAAAACGAATCATTAGTGGTAGCCACTTTTATCAGTTCCCCAAATAGTTCCTAAATTATTGGATTTTACAGAGTATTTCTAAAAAATATTCGTTTTTACATTTTTTACTATGTTTTTGCCTAATAATGTAAGTATTCTTTGACGAGTTCTTCGTAGATTCTTATAATTGTAACAATTATTAGAAAAAGAATATTTAGAAATAGTAGAGGTGTTAGAACGTTAATAAAATAAACGTGGTTTTCTTGGAAAAACATTTAAGTATTTAAATAATCATTCATAGAAAACGGATTGTGATAAGAAGGCGTGTTGCTTGTTGCTAATATAGTTATTGACATAAATTTATTTTATTGAAGAATAATAATTGATTTATTCATTAATATATATTAATTATATATATATATATATATATACTTAATGAATAAATCATTAAGTCAAATCATTAAATCATATCAATCAATATCAATATCAAATATAAATCATTATCAATGAATATATATATATATATATATATATATATATATATATATATATATATATAAATGTGTGTCTGTGTGTGTATAAAGCATGCGGTTCAACTAAATACAAATACATCTTATATATTTTTTACAGAATCGTTATTAGCTCTGCAAGACGCTTCCACCTGTACTTCGTTCTCCGTAACTCATTTTGAAACTAATTTTCTTCCCTTTTGTTCCGTCTTATTTTTAATTGCTTTGAGAAGAATTTTCGCTCTAGTATTTTACATTTTTATTGAAAATATAATATTATTAAGTCAGCTGTTCTGGATTTTTATTTAAGTATTTTAAATAATAATTTTTTTTTTTATTTACCAAAAACAAAATTAAAAGCCCTAAAATTTAAGGAATTATGTTTCAGGTTACACAATTTTCAAATATCGAATAACAATAATCTGCTAACAGTTAGATTAAATATCCGTGAGAAAAAATCATTTACCACAAGTTATTTTAAAATAAAAATGTTCCTCAAAACTGCAATATAAAGTAAATAACATATATACTTGTATAAAATGATACTTTTCATAAAATAAAAACCATGTACCAGTGTTAATAAAATATGAAATTCACGCGCATTAACATTTTATAAAATGAAAAATATTAATGAATGGGTTTCGTAATAATATGAAGTAATAATATAGTAATGCTATTACATTAATAGCAACATAATATGTAAATGGTAAAATAAAGTAAAAATTATAATCGGAGCTATGATTACGTTATATAAATAGCAATAGTTTGATGTAATACATATTGTTACATTAAAATATTCAATGTATAAAAAAATATATATGATAGGAATTAGATATGTACTTTAATTTGTATATGATTGATTTTCCTCGTTACATAGTCCCTTCAGATAAACCTTGTGCAAGAAAAAAAGTGCTTTTTGCATAAAAGTTAGAATATTTTGTGTATTTATTTATTTTTTTTTTATTTATTTTTTTTGGCATTGGATTCTTTCTTTCATCCATTCAGCCAGCTATGTATTAATTTTGTGCACTTTAGATGCCAACAGCACGCGGTTTTTCCCCAGATGGTTACCGCCTGTTTTTCCCAGGCGGTCACCCATCCAAGTGCTAACCACGCCCGACGTTGCTTAACTTCGGTGATCTGACGGAAACCGGTGTGTTCAACGCGGTATGGCCGTTGGCTTGTGTATTTATTGTTAAATATATTCAACATAATAACAAAAAAGTAGGTACTTATTATTATTAACAGTTTAAAATAATTCATAGTCTATTATGAGCTGTTAAAAAAAAAGGCTCGGGGCCCCTGATCAACGTCCCTTCCGAAGGACGGCATAACCAAGGATTTTTACTCCCTTTCAAAATTCTAGGGCCAACTGCCGGGCTTTGAACCCGCGGTCTTGGGCTTAGTAGGTTGTTATACTTATAAATTTTAGTATTCCATACAAAAGCTATCTTTGACCAGGAAGGATTAAACTGTTTATTGGTATGAAACTGAGTATGAAATTGAAATGTTTGAAATTGTTTTCGATGCTATTTACTACAACTATTGTTGTAAAAAATTAAATATGAGTACATTGTTTATTATTGCTATACGATAGCAAGCTCAAAATTATCTGACTGACGTAACTGGAAGGTTGAATATTTAATAAAATAATCTATATCTAGATTTGTGTCCGTTGTTTATTAAATTACCCCAAGTTGTAAACATTAGTAAATTACTAATTATGGGAAATATAATTAGCACTGAATTAAGAGTTGATTGAGATCTAAAACAGGATTTGAACTCTGAATTCAGATGATGTTATTTTACATGATCTGAGTATGTTCAATTAAGGAATCATTATACAAACAAGCTTCAAATGAAGAATCATTAAATAAATAACTACAATATCGACAAATATATAAGCATTTATAGCAGTGAAGCATTGTATTCAGTTTAATGAAATATTACCTTATATTATAAAAATACAGGTGCCCATTTTATTATCGATTCTTGTATTCTTTTGAAGTATCGATAATGAATATAATTATTAAGTTACAAAATTATCGCAGCAATAAAGAGAGTAAGTGAGGAGTTTTTGTAGAAATGTACATAATAAAAAAAGAAGGGAGAAAGTCTTTGGTAATCTTGCTGCATACCACATTAGCATATATAAATACATATATATTTGTGTGTGTGTTTTAATCAGTTTCATTTGTTATTTCTCCGATTAGATAATAATGTTTTTTTACTCTCCAAAATTTATTTAACAATAAGCAAATACAATATATACCACAATCAAACATATATAAACTTACAATAACAACTTTTTTACCGTAGGCCATTAGATAGATAGATAATAATGTCGTTAATCACCTTTTATAATAATAGCTGGACGTCAAATGTTGTTAACAACTTTTGATTGGATTTTTTTTTATGAAAAGTTCAGAAAGTTTCTTTTTATCCTTTTGTTGTCAGTTGCAGCATGCTGCAATGAATTTCTTTATCGATAAGTAAGCCATTCAATTCGTTGTTTATAATGGATATTAAATTGAAAGCGTGGAAAACGTTTAACTCGATTAATGAAATAATGATTAACGCGAGATAAATGAGGTGTGCAGTGACTAATAGCTATAGTATAATACTATAATATCAATACAAGATAAAAGGAAAATTACAGACAAATATTTTCTAACCTTGATTGTAGCCATTTTTTTTGCGAAATTTATTGCCTTTTTACCTTTCTATTATTTTTATATTGATGTGGAAATGGTTGACTAGAAATGTTCAGGTGGTGGGTTTAAGTTTAAATTATCTGGGGCACAAATAAAATAAGTTAAACGTATTTTGTGCAAAATTTATTGACTGCACCTCCCTGTCATTTATATAATTTTGGTTAAAATTTCCTTATTAACATTTAACTGACAAATTTCTCAAAATGAAAGAGTCAAAGGGAAATGAAATAGAGCCCACTTGAACTACTAGAGCATAGGAATACGGACGTAAATTTCATCTGAATGAACTCATAGCATGTTTTTACAAAGCTGCTGGCGCATAAACCGATTCGTTTATATATAGAGCTTGACTAAGGCCTTACAAAGATAAATAATGTAGCATGGAAAAGAATAAACCTTCAAAGATGGCCTGATATAGCGTTGAGCCCTTGAAGCAGACCCTTTTAAGGATCTCTTACAGCCGATATTAGGTGGTTGCCCAGCGCAAATATTTCTTTATTTGTGTTCTCTTGGGGCTATTCTCCCATTTCCATTCAAGTTGCGTAACAAATCTTTCATGTTTTGTTCTTGTATTTATATATCTTTATTCCTTCAAATATGTTTTACTTTATGTATGGTGTAAACTATCTTACGTTAATGCTCATTACTTTCAAAGATTATTTATGTATTGCCTTTGTATAATGCATAATACATTTATTAAGCATTAGATTCAGTTTTAAAGCATTAGAAACTGAAGGACGAGCAACGTTCTGAGGTATAAGAAAAATAGGTGTTGCTTAAAATATTTAATCCAAAAAAGGAAGATACCTCTGGAGACTTTAGGATGTTACACAACACTGAATAGCGTAACATGAACCGACTGTAACGAACAATTCCTAAAAAGATAATAAAAGCTGTATCGATTGGTCTATACGTCTGAGAGGTAGGTTAAAAGTATTGCGTTTAGAGCCATTTGGTGTTTTAGGCTTTGGTAGTGGTCTATGGATGGAAGTTTGTATGCAGAGATGGATGGCGTCGGCATCTTTCGGGCTCACTCAGCCTTATTATTATTTATAATACATTAAGTAATATTCACAAAAATTTATGATCAGAACATGCATGAGTATATCAAACTATATTTATTCAGGTATGGTGTTAATAAATAAAAAGCAGGTTAGTTTGTTACATTAAATATGCAATCTCATCCTATTTAGAATGAGAGGTTATTAGAATAAGGTAAAAGGAATTTGAATAGGATATGTCTTTGAAATTCTGCATGTTTCCAGAAAAATAAAGAACGCAATTATTAATAGTTTAAATTAATTTATTTCAAATAAATTATAACTGCTTTTTATTGAATAACTGTCATGTTTTAAAACTACATATAAAAAAAAATAATAATATAGAAATAACCTATAAAAGACTAGACTAAATGAAAAATTGCGGTGATACTAGATGTATACTGATCGGATCTAATGCGGGCAACCTATGTTGCTTAGGTAGGTACACAAATCCGTTCGAACATGACAGCGTGGGTTCTTTGTACATTGATTTTTTACACGTACCGCACAGTTTCAAGTCCGCTACTAGCTCTTCAGGGAAAGTATTAGTAAGCAGCGGTAAGTAGTTTCTTTCTTTGGCTTCAATGAGTGCAGAAACCATAGACGATCACACACGTCACACTTATGTCCGAATGCGTTATAGATAAATGTATAGAAGCGTTTTCATCACCTACTTGCGTAATTTCAACCGCTCAAGTTGCAGATTTACTGGCACTTTCCGACTACGTTCCGGACACTGTTTGACTCGGTCATATGGTTTTTATTGTTGCCATTCGATCGCTGTTGAAAAACCCTTTCCAACCGTACACGATTTCTATATTTGGATTTGGCTTTTACAGGCTTACAGGGCTACATTATATATTTTTGTTTTATTCCACACCTTATTCTAGTCACTGTCACTATTTTGCCTATATTTTTTATACTCAATCGATATATTTTGACAAGAGCTGACGATTGAAACTTAAACAGAAATCGTAGCTTCTCCAAGTCAAAAGTTATAGTGAATGAAAATCTCGATACGCAGCAAAATGATCTTAATTCGCACTTCCCCCTCCACAGCATGCAATGGGTCACAGCCCTCACTTATCGTAATAAATTCTTTGATCCTTTAGCTATCCAGTGCTCTAGCTGAATTTTGGATGGAGATGCTTGATATGCAGCTGTAACACGAAACTGTATCCCCAGATTTTATTATCATTCCTTTTTTTGGAATTGCTCCCCCTATTTAAGCAATTTTAAAGACGTATTCGCATCAAAAACAAGAAACATTGTTGTGGGAGTTAAATCTTCCAGTTAACTATTTTCCTCTCAATCAAGAAACATTGTTCATGCCATTGTGATAAAGTCTGAATAGGTCAGTTATTCGAGAAAGTTTCAGAACCACAATATATTATAAAAATATGAAAAAACTGTTAGTGAATTCAATTCGAGTATTTATTTGATATAAATTAACTGCTATTTCTTGAAACGTATATACGTATAACGGGATCTCGTGGACTTTTCTTAAAAAAATAAATAAATATATATATTTACAAATATTTAAATAATCAAAAAGAACCATAATTAAAAAAATAAATTATAAATATAAAATTGACATAAGTCAACGAGACCCTTATTAAAGTAATGTTCAATGAGCATTCTTCCCCATGAATACCTCGCAAAAAAACTGCTAGAACACTGGGATACAGGATCAGTGAAGAGAATTGATTTGTCTGGCTTGGATGAAAGCCTTGGTAGCTAGGTGGTTGGAGCACCGCGCTAGAGACGCAGGCGACCCGGGTTCGAATCCCGGCCAATACATAATCTTTTCTCTTAAAAAAAATATATATTTAAAAATCAAAAAGAACAATACATAATATATATATATATATATATATATATATATATATATATATATATATATATATATATATATATATCAATGAATACACTTCCCCAAACAAGACTTATTTTAAATTTTTTGCCTTGCTCCTCGGCTTATTTATTTAATTGAAATTGATATTTATCAGGGTAAATATGATTGACAGAATCTCTTTTACTTCACCATGTGTATTTTAATGGATGAGGGATTTCCCGGATTTCTCATGAATAAAAGGAATAGGGCTCTAGCGGTTAGGCTCACTAGTTATTTCTGATTTAGATTTTTTTCTTAGTCCAAGTTGAGAGTTTGTACATGTTCTTGCCATTGATGAGGTCGTCTTGTCGATACGATTGTGTTAAATAGTGGGTTAGTGCAGTACGGGAGCTATCAAAGAATTTCATTTGTCTCCGTGTTGTGAAGTCTTTTACAGTCGGAAGCCCGAGTCGGAAGCCCGATGCATTGAGTATATGTCAATAAAATAATTACTTGTATACCAAAATTCAAGACAACCACACCATGTATTAGTGAATGAAAATATATTTAGAAAAAGTGAAATTAAAACGAAATGATAACTGAAAACAAATGTTTAGAAAAAAGGTAGAAAAATGGATAGTGATATCAGAAAAGGAAAAGACCAAGAGAAAAATTGACGGAAGAGAGGAAAAAGAATGCATGGAGAAAAGATGAAGGAAATTTGGAAAAAACGACTCAGTGTTTAGCTTAATCCTCTTGGTTCCATCACCAATAAATAATATAAGTAACAGGTAGTTATAAAGCTAGGGACCGTTGAACGTAGGACTTAGACTGGCCTTAAAGCCAAGCGTACGTCGATGGGAAGGAAATTGAATCAGTTCTAAATTACTGTTTGTGAAGCTAAGACTAGGCTTCCAATGCACTATGGAAGCCATTGTTCGTACTAACACATTGTTTGACCCCCTCAAAGCAATGTGTGCATGGAGGAGATACACAATTCAGTGGCCTAAGATTATCAAGGTTTGCCTAGCCTACAGGAAACAAAAAAAGTCCAAGAATATTTTTTCGCAAGTACCATTGTTGCCAAGACAAATAAGGGACCTTCGGCGACAAAAAGTCCTGCCAATAATTCAGGTCACAGTGACACTAATCCTTCTCCATCTTGGAATTCTTAATTATTATGGTAAAAATAGCTGTACTATATCAATGGAATGAACCATTCAAAGAGTACAGTTCTTTTATTTGCAAATATCTAATTGATTGATTCAGTGCTTGAAGGGTAAGAATCGAAGAGCTCTCATGTTGTAAATAATGGAGATGGTAAAGCATTGTGCCTACTAGTGATGTACTTATTTGAAGTGAAAACGGTTTAATTAATTAAATCCTTGGCAAGGAACGGCTGATATATAATTTATTTATATATAATAAACCTTTAAGTTGAATTATCGATTGATTCATATATTTATAAATATTATTCAATAGGAAACATCCCCAAAACAAAGCCTTTAGTTTTTAACTAAACACAACCAATTAAGGTTTTGCCAAATCAGCGATCATATTTGTAGCGTATATCACACTAACAGTCACCCGACATGTCGTTTTGTATTGTCACCTGGTTTTTTTAAAGAGAGTAAAAAATCCTTCGTTATGTCGTCCATAGGAAGGGGCCTAAAATAGGGATCCCAAATCTGTACAGTGTCAGATACTCGTTAAAGATACCTATACTAATTATAACTGGATAATTAATAAATTAGCATTCCCGCTGTTGCATCGTCCGATTAACCATAGCAGCATAAAGTTACGTTAAATAAACAAACACACTAACGTTAATGAGACAAACAGGCTCATCAAATAGAAATAGCAACCTACAAGGCGGTCCACGACCAACAAACGTACTAATAAGTTAGTATTATTCTAACTTACTAACAATTTAGTAGTTAAAGGAATATTAAAAAAAAATAAAACGGAACAACCGCATCCCAACATGAAGGTTGTAGTTCTTGGGTTCAGTAGTTGGTAGAGACTACTGTTTCAAGGACAAAAGTTGTGCAGGGAGGTGATTTGTAGGAGATCGCACTCAACCACCTGGTTTTTCCCCAATTAAGCGTACCCACTTACAGATGCTGGGTGAGCCCGAGGAGAGTAACCAGATCCCAGGGCTGTCAACATTAAAAATTATTTATCTGCCACAGCCGGATTGGAACCCGAACCCGCGATAGAGCAATATTTACAAGACGGAAATTAACTGCAACTTATGGACCAGATATGGAAATTGATGATAATAACTCTAAATTTTAAATTACAGCGAATTAAACATTTGAAGAGAGCCCTGATGAAAGTTAATCGTTTTATTGTTGTTATTCAAGACTTTAAAAGCTAACAAGCTTAATCTTGCTCCGTGCACGTTAGAATAAGATCTCTCGCCCTAGAGGGAAGCGGCAATGTCTTCTTAGTGTAGATATTGTTGGTTCTTTCCCCAGCGCCTGCATTAGCAATTCAGATGGTAGAGTCTAGAAGGTTGAAGCGAAGGCTATGTTTGATTCTATTGAATGTTTCTTCTATGTCTTATTCTAATCCCTCGGGGTGTTTTACCCAAGTGAATGGAAGTGAAAATAGAATGTTTTATATTTATATGTTAATTTATTAAACATTAAATTAGAAAATAATTGTTCCCTAGTATCATAATACTATTGCGTCGTTTCAAATGAAATGCCCGTTTTCAAAGAAAGGTTATTTAGGAAAACAACTTTATGAAATTAAAGAAACATGTAATCAAAATACATAACTTCATTTTCAATTCATTTTTCCTAGAGAATTATTAAATTTTCAATCCCAGAACTGAAAAATTCAGGATTTTGTAATGAAATAAAATCTGAAAATGTGTTTCTGACGAGAGAACAATTTTTAAAAATCTCACCGTTAAGAAAGTTGCCCAAATTTTTAAACATATGTAAAACTGTGAGGTTGGGCATGATAGGACTTCGTAACCCAACTAGCTGGTTACTTTCTTCACTATCTTCAGTGAAACATGAGGTCTCTCGTTGTGAAAGAGTATAAGTCCCTTCTGATTAACCAATGCAGGTCCTTTATTGTTGCTTTTTATCAATATCCCTTCAGTAGGATGGGGATGTGATGGTTTTACTTCTGTGCAGAAAGGAGAAATTAATTATTCCTGCCATTTACCACCACACAGATACCAATAATTTTTTTGGTTGGAAAATTCCTCGAACCAACAGAGAATGATCCGTTCTTTACAATTAGCTTCCCCGAACGCGGTGGTAATCGCTCTTATTATGCTGCAGGGTGTCCAATTTTTTAGAATAATTTATTGATATTTACAACTGTAATTATATTAGATCAAGTAAATCTGCTGTATGAACAAAGGACATGAAAAAACACACTTGTGGAGAAACTACCCATTGATAGCACTCCAATAAAAATCTATAGTAGAAGGTCTCGAGGCCATCTGCTTTTCAGAAGCCTCGGAGGGTTATCAGGAATATTATGGGAAGCAAGTTGAGAGACTATCGGATTCAAGTGTGTAAGGAGCTTTTAATGGAAGGAAAGGTATCTAGTTTGGGCCTTATCAGCAACATATGGGATATTAATATCATGATGGATGAGTTTGTGACATATAATAAGTAGCATTGAGGATTTTACAAAGGATTTTGGATTGTAAGGATTGGATATGAGATGAATTGGATGGTTTAGTAGAGCCCCAAAGCTCAACTCCGTATGTCTAAATAGGTCTGATAACTGTCATGTAAATGAGTCTTTTGTAATTAATTGGGAGCTTTGAACGTTTGTCCAGTAAATGTTGAAGTAGGCGAAAACGTCGAGTAGTTTCTTGTATTTTCAGTCTTGTATTGAGGTGTCAAATTTAAACTCAGAAAATAAAATACACGAACATTGGATGTTTACATGGTCGAATTAGATGGAATTTTAAACAAGTTCGTTCAATTGTAGTGTGTAATAACAGATCATAACAATCTGTAAGCATATAGACAAAATTAACAACAGATATTCTCTAATTCCACTTCGAATTTAAGAAATAATAAAAGCGGACAATTCGTTTGTTACGACCATATAGCCATTAATCAATATTCATTAAGAATTACTTATGATTATTTTTTATTAAATAAACAATCCTGCTTTAATCAGTGATCGAAAACCTATCAATTTTGTCGATTTACCCAGAAAAACAGATGAGTGGAAATTCCCTTTTAATAAACGAATTGAGAAAATGTTACCAAGCCTCATCAAATTAATTGAAACCGATCCTCAAACTTTTTCCTGAATGTTGCTGTCCATTTCTAATTAAGTTGAGTGGTCGCCTTTTACGTGATAAGGTACCTTTCGAGAGTAAATCCTGATAAAATTGTATAAGTAGCTCCTTGCCAATATATATTATTTTTGAGATCTCACTGCACGTAGTTACTATTCTGCATGCACATAGTTACAACTATGTAGCACATGAAGTGTGATTCGAGAATACAGTAAGTCCATACTCAAGCGTCGTGTACGCAACGTGATAAAAGATTAAAGAAAACTCTTAACGAGAAAACTGGTCTGGGTTAAGCCCTGGGACGAGATAAGAAATAATCTGATGATAGCAGAGCTTTTAAAGAAATAAGACGATAAGATGCTTTGCGGTTTCGAAATTATTTCAGACCAAGCAGCAGTGAAGTTAAATTAATGGAACAATTTGTTTGGCTGATATTTCTTTAAAGAATGATTTATTGTTACTTCGAGATTTTTTATAACAAGTAATAAATCCCGTGATATGATAAATTTCAGTGAAGAAATAAGTCTAAGTGATGGACATTTTTTTTTGCTTTCTGTTCTTGAAGTAGAGAAAAAATGGGTCAACTTTGGTGTAGTAGTTACCATAACAATCTATGCCCAACGTCTTGAGATTGCTGGTCGGTAGATGGCATTGGAATTGTTTAAAGGGTGTAAAGAAATCCTTGTTTATGCCGGCCTTCGGAAAGGACGTAAAATGGAGTGCCAGGTCTGTGAGGTGTGAGCTATTCATCGAAGATCCCAATCCTAACTATATCTGGAAAGACATAATTTAGGATTCCCATTGCTGCATCTTCCGATTTGGCAAATATGAATATTTTAATTCATTAATATTTAATAAAATAATTTGTGTCTATTGGAGACAAATAAATATGTTTTACTAATCTATTTTAATTTCCTTATGTATTTTTTTCTGATCATTTGTTTCTATCTTCATATTTTATAGACTTTGCTCTCTTAATGAGCAATTTGTTTCGTATTACCCAGTGATCAACAGGAGCTCATCAGTTTTTAAAGTAATCGATTTATTTAAATGCAATGCAAATATTTTGATTAGTTGGTAATTGACTTTTAGTTAAATTGAACGGATACTTGATCGCGTGATCTTAATACTGATTACATTTTCCAAACCTGCATCTCTCATCAACGAATTATTGCCTTAGTGTTATTGAGTTCCTAAAATATACGGGAATGCCTTACTAAATTTAAAGAATAATAATTAATATTTTATTTTATACTAAACATCTGAAATCAGTGGCAAATTTTAATATAAAATAGATATAAATTAAATCTGTGTCATTTTATGTGATTAATCATAAACAACAATATAATTGTCAACGTTATTTGACATTATTAATATTATTTTTTGATCTATCAACATCACACTATACTCTAGATATAATATTTCTAATATTATGCCAATATTACTTATATCAAAATTTCAAATCCATTGTTGGTGATGATTACTACTGAAATTATTTTTATGAAATACTCAGTACTCCATACTTCGGCAATATTTGTCCATTTCTTGGTACACTGAGCACTTTGTCCATCTTCATTTTGTTTTTAGTACTTTACTTGATTACTTATTGGTTTCAACACTTTCCTTTCGTTAGCCTCGTGGTATCGAATCGATTCGAATGTGTTTCGATATAACATGTCACTTGTGTGAGCAGACGAGAGTCTGGAACTTTGCCATAGTGGCGAGTTAGTCTAGATATGCCATTCTCTTAATATGTGTGTATATTTTTATATTTTGAAAATATTGTGTAAGCAAATAAATTTAACATGATGTATTATTTTATTTTATAACTAATTCATCTGAAATAGGTAATGAACCGTTAATAAGTTAAGGATTTTTAAAATTATTAATGATATAATGTTTTAAGTATTTCGCACTAGCTCAATTATTGGCTGTCATATATATTTTTTTATCACTATCATATAATATCCTCTTGAACCACCAATGCGGTGTGAGAAGGAATTCTGTACAGCCCTCTCCAGCTCTGTCGGTATTCTACCAACTCTTTTATTTTACTGGAGTCCCCTCTTGTAGATATCTTTCTTCATCTCTTCTTCCTAGGCCTTCTTCTTCCTCATTTTCCCTCCGCTTAGTAGTTCCGGCTAGCAATCCTTCCGTTTGAGGTGTCCAAGCTATCTCAGTCGGTTTTCTTTTATTACCTCTTTGGCTGGCTTAACACCATTAGGTTTGACCGGATAGTGGTGTTCCAGACTAGGTCTCTTCTGGTTTTGCCTCAATCGTCCTGAGAAATCTCATTTCTGCTGCTTGTGTTCTAGATTGGTACTTCATTGGTGCAGAGTCCATGATTTTGAAGAATACGTGAGGATTGAGAAGAATGTTGATTTGATTGGGAAGATGTTCATTGTCTGTGTGAAGACATCCAAAGCCAACTTAGACCTAAACTCATGGGAACAATTAGATAGTTTAAATAAATGTTCCTCACACTTTCTCTCAAGAATACGATTCTCTCATCTCTTACATCACCTTCATATTTAAGTAAAATTATCAACGAGTTTAGTGTTCTTACAAACTCTAAACACTAAAAATCTAAAGTTGCTTTTTGTAAGGTATCGCAAGGCTCTAATTGTTTGGTTGAATTGGTGCGTGGGAACTTGTATCTGTTCATTATATTGCAGTCTAAGTTTTAAAAGGTTTTAATTAGCTTATCTTGTGTGCACATATGTGTGTAACTGAATATTTGAACTAGTTTTTCTGCCACTTATAAAACTCGGATTAAATTGAAACTTCACACACAATACTGATGAAAATGCAATAATTTAACTAGTTTGTCTTACTATGCAATAATTCTGGGCAGGATATTCAGGACTGGTGATTTTTTAATATCGCCGCTTAGTAGTGTATTGTTCCAAGTACTTAGGTGTGTACTAAGGCATAGTCTTAATCTTAATCTTTGAGGTGAGCATATGACTGCTGGTACGATAAACTGAGGAGTTTCGTATATTTTGCAACAAAAAATAATTGTAAACACATACGCTTTTATAGCTATCCGGATTAAAAAGTAGAAAATATATAATAGCTTAAAAAACAAAAACCTCACTTGAATAAAAAAGAAAACTAAGAATTAAAAACCATTCTTTAATAACTTTAAAGTAAGAATAGAGTAAAAAAAATCATATGTTGTAAAAAAAAGTATAGTGCTTTTTTAAGGTATTTTCATAATTTGATCAAGTAAACGTCTATCAATATCAGCCAACACAATATTTCCAATACTTCCAAAACACCGTGCATCCCACATTTTGAAAATTAATTTACGATAAAATTATTTTTTTCATTCATCTCTCTATTCTTATTTTACACTTTTTGAAAATTATTTTCTAATTTTTAGTTCTGTTTTCTATTAAAACTCGTATTTTAGTTTGTTAAACAATTATTTATTTTAATTTAAAAAATGTAGTAAAATATTTTAAAAACTTTAAATTAAGAGATAAGTAATAACGTCCAATCTTGAATGTCATAAATTTAACTCAACAATTATTATTGTATACTTTTTTTCTTCATACAAATAATCCTCTTTGTAAGGACCATTTATTTATTGGTATATTCCATCCTGTGGATTGGCATATCCATTCTATTACTATGTGACTTTTAATTGCTTATTTACACAATGAAATCATAACATATAGTAATACTTAACATATAGTATAATGGAAACATAACGTATTGATGTACTTATATATTTATAATAAACTGGGATCAGATTATAAAGCGAAAAAGCAAAAACGTTCCCACCCTTACCAGAAACGGCCAGTTATATTTTTTGTAATATATTTCAATTCCTTGTGATGGTGGAGCTTCCTGAGGGAGGGGAAACAGTATCCAAGGCGGCCAGTGTCAATCCAAGTCATAAATCTATGGAATTCAATTTCCTGCGCAGCTTTGAAAAATTACTCTTAAAAAAGAAATAACATGGAGCCGTTGTGGTCGCAGCAATGTTATGAAGGGTCACTTCTTTCCTCTAAGTATAATTTACATTGTTCAAAATAACATTATACTCAGAGGTGGCAATACATTTTTATGAACATGTTTGCTATATTATTACTATTAATATAATATATATGCATAATATATTACAAGTATCTCTGTACGAGTTTACTACCGTACCATTGTTATTGATTCATACAAATTAATAAAAATATTTATTTCAAAATGTACTATCAGTTAATGGCATTGTAGATAATCACCGTTTTTTTTTTTGTTTTTTTTTAAAGTGACTAAAACAAATTTTATAATATTATGAGCTATGTCCCATTTTCGCAAGAAAAAGAAATAGATAAAAAAAAAGGGCACTAGTATTTTATTATATTTTTACCCAATACTGTTGCTCACAAAAATGAACTATAGCTTATAATAGAATATTACAGGTTTTGCCCACACTAAAAAACAATTAAGTACAGCGATCATCTATAAAATAATTAATAATCCACCAGTGAATTTCGAAAAAAAACATTTTTATTAATTTATATAAATGACTAATAATGATAAGGTAATAACATATACTGATATATGGTAATAACATATGCCTGTATAGAGATAACTGCAATATATTACGTTTGTATGTAATATATTAATAGTAAAAATATGACAAAAAATATAATAATATTATATAATAAATGCAATATTATTATGTATCTATAAATATTAGGAACGGATTGAAACAGTAGTAGAGCGCTGAGTTGCCGTACCGAAGGCTCCGAGTTCAACATTGGCAGATTTTATTTAATAGAACCTTTCGGATCTGGAACCCTCCTGGGGCTCATCCTGGACCCATAAAGTGGATAACCAAAACGAGGAAATCTCTGGCGGTTGCGCGTGATATAGAACAAACCACTTTTCTGCACAACCAAGAAACCTGTTGTCCAAGGAACAGTAAAATCTAAGTACAGAACGTAAAGTACAGAACCCAAGACCCTTCATGGGTTGTTGTAGTACAGGCTATGTATAAATATAGTGTCATATATATTGTAACCCCTTAAAATAATGGTGCCATGTTTCCTTTTTTCCACTTCGTAAAATCCTCGCTTCGGATCGGATCACTATCGGCTGGTGATCACTATCGGCTGATTAGCTTGCTCTCTCATATGAGTAAAATCTTCGAAAGGTTGGTCCATCACGACTTGCACTGCAGAGAGGAGAATATCATCCCACCTGAGCAGACTGGTTTCCAGAGGGGAGGCGCCTTTGAATATCACCTGGCCAAACTGCAGGCGCACACCATCGAGCACATGGGGATGAACAGAACTTCGGCGTTCATTTCACTGGACTGCACCCAAACCTTTGACTGTGTGTCTCACACACTGCTTCTCCGACGCGTGGAAGAGTTTAGCGTTCCCGACTCGCTGTGTCTCCTTATCCGGAACTATCTAGCGGAAGATAAGTCGGGAAAAGCTACTCGACTTCTAGCACCACCGCCTCTGGAGAATCTCAGGGTTCTGTGCTGGGGACAATGATGTTCGTGATTTTCATAGCACTTGTGATCGCCATGAAGCATCCAGGAGTAGCAGCCTATGCGGATGATATAGGGATTTATTCCACCAGCGTCAGTGCCATACATGCCCTTAAAAAGGCACAGAAGGCGACTGAGGCGATAGTAGAGAAACTCAAACTGAATGGCATCAGAGTGGATCCGTCCAAGACAGATGCCATCGTGATGTCATTTCAGGGTAGAGGCAAAAAGAGGCTCCCCAGTATTTTCACAGTAGACAGTGAGGATCGTAGTTTATCTACTTCAATACTCTACCTTGGTTACGTTACTTTTGATAGGCATCTCACCTTCTTAAAGCACGTCCAGGAGAGGTTGAAGTTGGCCCGACATAAATCCTATAGGCTCTACTATGTGACCGGTGTCGCCGCAGCTCTCACTGCGATTGAAACTGCAAATTTTTAAGTCCATAATAAGACCTACAATGCTATGGTGCACTGCTTTTGGGACAACTTTACAAAATAACCCTGATGCGTCTGCAGCAGTATCAGTACTCCATCCTTAGAGGGATTGTTCGAGGCACATCGCTCGAGAGGGCACGTACAACCACCATCCGGGAGGAGCTTCGGCTCCCCTCGGTGCCCGAGTACATAGGTCGTCAGAGGCACATCAAATTTTTTGATGGGCTGAAGGCCTGTACAAATCCCCAATATAGGGACATAAAACCACCTCTCAGGTCTGGAAGAAGGCAGGGCAGTGTCCCCTTGGTCGATGTGCTCTCGTTGATCTAGAGGTAAGGACTCCCTTGTCCTTATCCTTTCTTTCCTTTCATTTCCTCCCTTATCTTTTTTTTTCGTAACCCTTCTTCTTCAATTCCTTTTCTAATCCCGTAAGCAGTCCCTTCCCGTTTCGAAGGCGTAATCAGCGGCCTTGTGCCGGTTTTGCAGAAACTGCCTTCAGCGGACTCAAATAATGTAATACATTGACATACCTAGGGGTAACAGAAGGCTGTAGATTATGCATGTACATATTATATTGTTATATGTTGTAATTGCAATTTAATAAAATAAAGGAGGTTCAGAAAAAAAGTACATAAATTGCCTTATACACATTCGTCTCTTAAAATAGACCTGCTGCAGTAAAAGAGATCCCATCTATCCTCAGTATGTTATTATCAACAAAATAGTAAAAGCCAAGGGGCAAGAAAAAGTAAATAAATTTAATACGTTGTATTTATTGTATCATTGTTGTTTTTTAAAATATTATTTATGTTGTTAAATTACAGAATTAGTAGAATGACAATTCTAATATGGACTTATAAGCAGTACAAGTAATGCTTACGAAAAAAAAAAAAGGAAAAATTGAAAATGACTATGTAGTCGAAACGTTTTTGAAATAAATAAAATTGACTGGAAAATGGTTTCACCAAATTAATGAAATAATTACAAATATATAGTCCAGTGGCAACCACATTAAAAAATAAATCATTATAGTTTTTCTTTGTTACTATGGATAAATGAATAGTACTAAAGCTCCACGTAATATAACAATAATAGTAATAATTTATAAGAAGAATAATGATCCCAAAATATAGCCATTAATTGTGGCAGTAATTAATGTTTGAATAGTATGGATACACCTAAAATGTATTTTTTAGTGAAATGGAAAAACATATTTTATTATTGAGAAGGTAATATTTTGTTAAATGTAATACTGAATAAAAGATAATGCATTTTTCCAATTGGGAATAATTTTAGAAGAATTCTGTGAATCTTAAAGATTTCAGGTGAGATCCCATCGATCCTCAGTGCTGTTGTTATCCTGAAAGTTACCTGTAGCATCCCAAACATCTAATTTGACTAATGGGTTAGATGATACAGTTCCGGAGATTGAATTAGCTATGGATCGTATGCTTTCTCAGAATTCCGTCTCATTTTCTCGTTCGCCAGTTGCTAGGCATTTTCCTTCTAATAATGGAAAGTATTCGTATCTTGTAGGTAATTTTTTTGGAAAGTTTTTTAATTGCATTTATATTACTAGGGGCATATTTATTAGAAAAAAATATTTTTAAAAAATACAGTCATATTATTTTCCAATATTACCACAGAATTATTTTTTAAAATTAGATGTATTTTTAAAGTTGTTTTTATGAATTCATCTCTGGTTCTTAGTTTTTCGTTAATTTGGTCAACTCTTCGGTTCATCATAGGACATTTCTATGGTGTTTTTTCACATGTTTTTATAAAGTAATATCCTTATATTATGCCTTGCAAAGATTCATGTGATTCATCAAGACATCATGAAGTTATAATATCTCCTCATATAATAGCGCCTATATATAGTATATTTCTCTTTCTCCGGATTAGGTACTTAATAAAGCAAATAGGGTCTGCCTAATGGTAAAGCCAAGCATCCCGTTGTAATGAAGGCATTAAAATTTTTTTATTAACCATTAGAGAATTTTTAAAAGTTTGACATTTTTTTTTTACTTTTAACTTATTATCATTATTTCCATAAAATTTTAAGTTCAAACATGTTTCAACTGAAAATGTGAATTTATTAAAATAGAATATCAGATATATAGTTCCTGAAACTTTAAAAAGCTTAATCAATACAATGGACAACCAAGATTTAAAAATAATAATGATAATAAATTTAGACCCACCATTGGAAAATATAGCCTACATAATATAACGAACGATAATGGCGAACGCATGATAAACTTTGCAGCATCCAAGTCACTCGTGGTTATGAGCACTATGTTCCCACATAAACCCCAACATAAACAAACCTGGCTGTCACCAAATGGCAACACCGCTAATTAGATCGATCACGTACTAGTGTCAAGCAGATTCTTTAACAGTATCAACGATGTGAGATCGTATAGAGGTCCTGACATAAGTTCAGACCATTACCTCGTTGTAACGAAGCTTAAACAACGAATAAAATGCCTACCGAAAAATCAAGCAAGGAAAACAAAGGCATGGAATCTAGACCTTTTTAGAGATGAAGAGAAGACAAAAAAGTTTCAAACGGTAGTAACAACGAGTATAAATTATTTGCCATCAGCAGAAGGTATGGACAAAAACGCGACTCAGAGATGGCTCGAAATTAAAGGCTGCCTAAAAGATGCTGCTGAGAGAGAATGTGGGCAGGCAGAAAAACCTCCCAGAAACACATGGTTTGATAAAGACTGCGCACAGGCCATAAATGACAGAAATGAGAAAAGGGAAAGATGGTTAGCCAGGAATACACGGAGCACATTTAGAGAATACTCAAATGCCAGAAAACGGGTAAAGAAACTGCTTACGGAAAAAAAGAAAATTGCACTTAGGAATGAGATCCGAGAACTGGAGGATGCGAGACGGAATAAAGACACCAGGAAGTTCTTCCAGAAAGTGCAAGGAATCCAAAGAAAAGGGAAGAATCTGGCTTTAGCGATAAGGGATGAAGAAGGAAACCTACAGATCTTTCCTGACGAGGTGCTGGACAGATGGAAAACCTATTTCTGCAATCTGCTGAATGCAGAAACGGAGAACGCCAGGAACCTGGTGACGAACACATCCCGCCAGATGTGGAGGATGTTGAGGAAATAGTGGAAAAATTGAAGAACAGGAAAGCATCCGGAATAGATGGTCTCCCCGCGGAGCTGTTCAAAAAAGCTGGAAGGGAGCTAGAAAAAGAACTACACGAGCTCATAGCACAGATCTGGGAAGAAGAAGCTATACCCAAGGAGTGGTGCGAAGGCATCATAGTGCCAGTGTACAAGAGAAAGGGCGACCCCTCGATATGCTCTAACCACAGAGGAATAACGCTCCTCTGCACGGCATACAAGGTGTTTTCAATAGCAGTATATAATCGACTTCTGCCATATGTGGAGAGGAAGCTGGGAGATTACCAAGGAGGCTTCAGAAGTAACAGGTCGACCACTGATCGGATATGGACCTTAAAAAATATCTGCGAGAAAATGAAGGAGTACGACCAGACAATGTGGATGCTGTTCATAGATTTTAAATCAGCATATGACTCAATTATAAGGGAAGAATTGTTCATAGTCATGCAGGAGATGGAGATCCCTGGGAAACTAATACGACTCGTACAATGCACGATGAAAAACACATACTGTCGAGTAAGCATTAGAGAGGGACTGTCGGAACAGTTTGAAATAAAAAATGGTCTAAGACAAGGAGATCCTCTTGCCCCTTTACTATTCAACATTGCCCTGCAGGCAGTTATGGAAAGAGCTGGATTACTTGGAGGCGGGAATATTTTTAATCGACTAACGCAGGTACTCGCCTATGCAGATGACGTGGTAATTATTGGAAGGACATTGCCTAGTATTAAGGACAACCTGCAAAGGCTCGAGACTGAAGCAGAAAAGTTGGGGTTAAAAATAAATGAGGAAAAACCAAACTGATGGTTGTGAGAAGAGGAAGGCAAAACAGCAAATTCGCCGGCAGCAACTCTACGTAATGGGAACACATACCTTCGAGGTGGTGAACAGCTTCCAGTACCTTGGCTCTGTCATCAACGACAAACTAGATGAATCAGAGTACTAGCTGGGAATCGGGCCTACTTTGCTATTACCAGTATGCTGAAAAGCAAAAATGTCGACCTCAAAACCAAGATCACTCTCTATAAATCGCTGATTCGGCCAATAGTGACATATGCTTGCGAGACATGGACCCTAAACAAGAAGGATGCACATCTAGTGGATAGATTCGAAAGGCGTATCCTCAGACGCATCGTAGGGCCCGTCCAGGAAAACAGTGTATGGCGCATAAGAAAGAACAGAGAGTTATATGAAAGGTATGATGACATGACGATCTCCTCTTTCGCCCGGTTACAGAGGATGAAGTGGCTGGGTCACCTGCTGAGAATGGGAGGAGAAAGAACTGTTAGAAGAGTGTTCGAGACCTGCCCTGATGGAGTGAGGCGTAGAGGGAGACCCAGGGTCAGGTGGAAGGATAGCGTTCTGGGAGATCTTAAGAAACTGAGAATAAGTTCCATACATGCGCAGGACCGAAACAGATGGAGCTTGGAGATTGAGCAGGCCAAGGATCGCTTTAAGCATCTGTCGCTCCACTAAAAGAAGAAGAAGAAGCCTGAAACGGCGGGCTGTTTCTTGTCGTTTCAGTCTAGTATGAAGATTCCAAGTTAATCATTGTCAAGGTGTAGTCCTAAATCCCGGACCTGCTCTAAATGAAAACTGTTAAATGCTTTATTTTGGCTTGGTGACGTCATCAGGCTTGTTTAAATTTTTGTGATAAGAAATTCATATGATGTTTTTGCAGTTTCATATAGAATATTGCGTTTATATTGAGAAATAAAACAATTTCTTATTTCTTATTAAATTAACTTATTTAAAGTAAAGAATCAATTTTTGTTATTTTTGGCATCTTTTTATTCAATAACAATTAGTTTTATCAACATATCCTATACATAATAAAAGTTTTCTTATGATATTTTTTTGAGTGTGCATAGAACTTTGTAATGCAGAAATACTTTCTTCATCACAATCACTTGTTTCACTCAAAGAAAAAGTAGGAAAATCTTTGTCTGTTTCATCATCAACATATGATGTAATTTTATCTGAACCATTGTAGTCAACACTATAAATATCATTGGTAAGAAGTTTTGGTAACTTCATGAGTGTTGCATATTTTTTACCATTGAAATAGGCGATGGTATCCTATCTTTCAAGTATGCCTTTGTTTGAACAGCTTTGCTTCTGACATGAGCTTTGTTTTTCTGATGTCCATGATACTTGTGTGCATTAGCTTTTGAAGAACATATAGGAATTTCCATTATTGGTTCTGAGACATTCAATTCTAAGTTTTCTGTTTTCATTATTCAATATTCATGGTTGCAAAACATATCTCATTAGTGATTGTATCATTCTTTTGACATCAAGAGGTCTTGGTTCAGATCAATGTCTTAGGATCTTCTTTGTTTGGCAACTGAATTTGGTTGGTACTGCTTCTTTTTTCAAAATTATTGGATCCGATACTAATCTAATTTTAATGATGTTTTCTACTTCTTCTTCTTCCTGGAACAAAAGAGGAAAAAAGTAGAAGATCAAACTCACTGCATCTGAAAATGGCGTTTGTTAGTGAGAGATTTTACATGCACTAGACACTGACTAGTTATTTCTGAAACTATTCTAACTGTACACTATATTCAATGTAGAAGATATATATAAAAAGAATCCATAACAATCTGTCAAGGATCATTTGTACATATAATTTGAATGATAACATTATCATGACAGTCGTCTTATTTAAACCTACGGAAAGACACACTTAGAGTGCAGGAGAAGTGAAGAGTACAAAGCTTATACTTACATTAAAATGATTTTCAAAGGCATAACAGTTCGTAGAAGGAGCCAAGTTGCCTTTACTCCTCATCAGAGAAAACAACTTTTTTCTTCTTATTGGATCCATGGGAACTTTAAGGAACAGTTTTTGCTTTCACACATTGACACACAACAGTATTTGTAAGACATGACAAGTGATTTATTTATTTAATAGACAAAGTAAAATTGCTTCAACTTTATTAGAGATTTTTTAAAAACAAGCTGAAAATGTTTCTAAAATAATTTTGTTACAAGGAAAGGTAAGCCTGATGACGTCACATTACACCATTATCAAAACTAACCGTTTTGGCGCGAATTCAAACAGAAAATTTGAAGAAAAAATTTCATGTTTAAAAATGTTTTTTTCATAAAAATTAGCGGTAGCCCATTATTTAAGGTTAAGATTTCATTGAAATGATTGTTGAAAATCAACTTGGTTGTCCATTCCTTCTGAAGGTTTAGCGCGAAAATGTAGTTTTCAATATGTACTAATTACTGCTGAGAAGCAGGAGCAGCTGGTCTTCCAGCAAGTCATGCGGTAATGTATCATCTACGCCGTCCTGCAAGTGGCACTTTACTGGCATTGTTTTCCATAGATATATTTAATGTTTTATAATTGATTGATTAAATATAATATTTTTATTTTAAAATAAAAGTATTATAAATATAAATTTATTGTTTCAAGCTATATTTAGGTACAATATCAGTACAACTACCTTTTTTATTATCAGTAAAAACTTTTTTTCACGATCTTTATAAGTATTAATAAACTACTTGCTAATAATTATTTAAAATACCTGTATCTTTAAAATTATTTGTCTGTACTTTCCGTACACCTAAGTCTTCATATATTAGTATTTATAATGGTAGGTGCATTAAATGAAATTTGTTTTATTGTTATTATATTTCATAATATTATTATCTCAATTTTCAAGGCACTTTAAATCTCTTAATTATAAGTTTACATTTTTTTTTCATTTTGCTTTAATTTTTATTATACTAGTCATTTATTGATGCTATTTATTGGTACCTTAATGTTTTCTTTTCTTTGCCTAATACGTTTTTGAAGCATCGGAACAGAATTAAACAAATTTCTTATTTGTATCTGGTAGTTGAGACGTGACCTAGGACAAATCACCTCCCCGCAGAAGTGTTGTCCATGAAATAGTGCAGTCTCTACCATGTACAGACCCGTTCACGGATTATAGTGGTACATTTTTTCTTATTTATGTCTATCTTTTTTTATTGATTCCTCATTTATTGATTCAGTATAGAAAGAAATACATAGAGGAATATCTGCTATATATAATAAAGTAATGTTGGATCTCGATTTTAGTTTCTATTTTCACATAATCAGAGGAATAGTTAAGTTCATGGTTTTTTTTTTAAAGGAGGTTGAATGAAGAGAAGTTCATTCTTTCTTTGGTATGTCAAAACACCGTAGCGAAAATATAAAGAAGGAGTACCGCAAAAATGTATGAAGCAAGGATATGTCGGACCCTAAAACAGCAAAGGGCCGAAGCAATATAACACGTAAGTGGCCGGAAGGCAGAAATTGGAGCAATACCGAGCAGAGCCTGAGGATCGCTACACCCAACTGAAGGATGACCTACCGCTAACAGATACCCTGAGCTTTTCTCTCGACCAATCCCGTCCCTTCAAATCTTCTCCTCCCCCGACCCTTAAAATCTCCCCCCCCCCAGTCCTTCCATGTAGGCTGGAATGAAACTGGCATTTCTTTTCAGTGCCTCCCCTTTTCAGCTTTTTCTTATCACATTGAGTCCCTCGCAGGGAACGTATAACCTCTCGGAAGAGGAGGAAGTATCAGGCAGTAAAACAGGCTTTTAACTCCCGTTTTTTTCTACTGCCTGTATTTCGTTTCCGACGGAATCCTTTTAATCATCTTATCTTATTTCAAACTATGTAATTCAATGGTTAATTAAATTATAAACTATTCGAAAGAAAATTTTGTTCGTCATTACGAATTACAATAACATTAAATGGTAAGAATAGATCTATAATCTTTTACTCCAGCAACGCTTTACTCCTTGCTCTTCTCTATCTTGCCACAGAGGCAGGACAAGATGCCATTCAAAAGTGGACAATTCAATAACTAAAATTATATTCATAATCATAATCATAAAACCGCTGTTAACAGTTGTGTGTTTGATGAGTCACCATGACCAGGCACTCACATTCGTCCTGAAGATGGCCTACATCGTAGGCCGAAACGTTGGCAGTATAAAAAAATAAGTTTCACTTATTTTGTGTTATCTTTGACTGCACCCTTGACCAATTCATTAAAATTATACTAATTACTGTTACAAAGTACAGTTTCTGGAATTGGATCAAAAGGTTTAAATGGTAAAATGTATTAATCAATAAAATTGACTCCCTACATGAAATCTATTTTTAAATGTTAAATATTTTAAATTGGCAATTCAAATTAGTTGATGTCAGCCTTTTCTCCACCGCATTTAATTGTTTCAATTATGTATCTATTATACCCGTCAATTAAATACTTTTACGAAGTAACGACTATGGCATTTGAGTTACCTGCTTTCCCAGTTGCATTTCATTTTGTGCGGGGAACGTTTTAATTTTGATTATTATTATTCTTTATTGATTAGGGCTGATAATTTTAGAGTAGTAACTGAAAGTGGCATTAATAGCTTAAATGTAATGTATGATTATAGAATTATCTCCAAATTTATATACGTTATATATAAATAATATTTATTAATTAGGGTCTGAGTGGTCGAGCGGTTTCGCGCTTACAAACCCAGAGTTAGAATTTCGCACAAACAAATATATTGTAGGTATTGGTTTAAAAAAATCTAAGGTTTTTTTAAATGTTAAATTTTTTATTCCATAGTTTTAGTTCTTGTAATGATCTATTAAATTTTTGAATGAGATATACAATTACTGCTAGTTGATTTTTTGGCTAACATAATTTCATAGGCAAACACAGCAAGCAAGAGGAAACGAGCGAGAATTGATTCAGAATGGTCGATTTTGCGATGACAAGGAATCTTAGAATAAGAAGCACCTTTTTCCCACATAAGGAAATACATAAAGAAACCTGGACCTCCCCGGATGGCATCACCAAAAATCAAATTGACCATGTACTCATTGCTGCCAGACACACCAGTGATATATTTGATGTTCGCAGTTGCAGAGGAGCTAACTGTGACTCAGACCTTTATCTGGTCAAGATTCTATATAAACAGAAGATGGCTATACAAGGAAAAGGCAAAGGAAACACAAGAAATGCCACCATCTATAATGTGGAAAAGCTAAAGAAGGATGATGTAGCCCGGCAATTCAGGGATAGGATCGCAGATAGATTGAATAACAACTCATCTATTGGCAGGAATATAGATGAAAGATGGGCACGATTTAAAGATGCTCTCAAAGGTGCAGCAGAGAACATTCTTGGCGCAGCACAAAAAAGACAAAGAAATGATTGGTTTGATGAGGACTGCATAAAAGCCATAGAGGAAAGAAACAGTGCCAGGCAGAAAATGATCCAACGAAGGACCCGAACTACGGCGGAACACTATAGGACCAAAAGAAGGGAAGCGAAAGCAATATGCAAGCAAAAGAAAAGGCTGCAGGAAACAAAGAAGCTAGATAAGCTTCAAGAAGACTTTTCAGCCAAACAGACCAGAAAGTTCTATAAAAGCACCAGAGAATTCCGAAATGGATGTATACCAAGGCTGGAATTCATTAAAGATAGAGAGGGGAACCTGATTGGAGATAGAGGATCTGTCCTGGAAAGATGGAAGCAGTTCTTCATAGAATTAATAAATCCGAATAAAGAAGGACCAACTTACAATAAAAAAGCAGTATTGGAAAACGGAAGAGACTCGTCGAATGTGGATGAAGAGGAAATACCACCAGATAGAGAGGAAATGGCGGAAATAATTGGAGCACTCCATAACAACAGAGCACCTAGAATAGACGGTATCCCGAATGAGGTCCTGAAATATGGGGGTGAGGCGGTGGTGGAGGAGATATATGGCCTCGCATTTGATGTACACGGGACCACATCTTCTTACCGAAGACGATTATTCAGAAGACATGGGATAGAAGAAAGAGCTTGTACCTAGTGCTCCTAGACATAAAGGCAGCATTAGACTCAGTCCCTAGAGAAAATATCTGGAAAGCTCTAGCCGCTAAAAATGTGCCCACAGCATTAATAAATGCCATAAAATGTACGTATCATGGCTCCAATGCTGTAGTCAGAATTAATGGAAGAATGTCCGACGCTGTCGCCGTGAGAAGGGGTGTTAGACAGTTGGACAACCTTAGTCCTCTTCTTTTCATCACTTTTATGGACGAGATATTGAAAATCTGCAAGCGGAGGACAGCACAGATGGTCGTGGGAAAGTGGAACATGAGGACAATCCTAGCGCAAGCAATTGTTTTCTCAGATAATGTCCTCAATGCCGATTCCAAGGAACACCTACAACAGGTGGTTACGGAATGAGAGGCAGAGCTGAAAAGGAAGGGCATGATATTAAATGTTGGAAAAAGCAAGGTGACGCACATTGGGCGTGAAGAAGAGGATCTCTTTATTCACTGTAGAGGAGAAAACATGGAGACAGCGGAGGAATATACCTACCTAGGAGTAGTGCTCAGCAGAAATGGGAAAATGGACCAAGAGCTCTCAAACAGAATTAAGAAAACTAATAGTATATACTACCAGCTATGCAACTCAGTAGTGGAAAAAATGGAATTGGAAAATTATGTAAAATTGCACATATTTAAGTTATAGATTATTTCAAATTACATCTACCCTTATTACCAAGCAGATTGCAAGAATCAATTAAAATTATTATTAATTTCTAATATTACTAAACATGATTAAGGATCAGCTGACAGGATTATTTTATTTTTTTCAGAAGAAAGGCATGTAGAAGATATCAGTAGAAATGGGAAAAAAATTTATATACATTTTTTAAGGTAAACATTTGAATTCATTACAGTATTTCAAATCGATTGTAAAAAAAAAAAATTGACTTATGGTATGCGGTCATCTCGAGTCATCTCAGTTGTATGAGAATATCTAGATTTTTCATAAACATAAGTGAAATGTTTGGAATAGATTTAAGAATGAGCTAGGAACATTTTGCAGAGAAAAGAGGAATAAACGATCGAAAAGTCGATATAAATAAAAAAGAAATCTCTATCACAACGATCCGTGAAGTCTTCAACGTTCAGTACGTAGTAGAGAATTTACTATTTCCAAGATCGCGCTAAACCACCAGTTTTTTTATTTTATTCAGGATACTTTATGGTGAATAAAAGGGTAGTCAGGTAGTCTCCCACGGAGCCCAGCCACGCCTGTCAGCAGATTAAATAATTTAGCTACTCCAGCCGGTTTGGAACCCGGAACCTTCAGGACATCAACTCAGCACTCTATTCATAAATAAGTTTTCGACAATAATTGTCTTCTTATTAGTAGAGGAGTTATAAAAATGTGTAGGTTGAATAAATTCTTTTTTCCCACCACAAAAGGCTTAGGAATGTCACCTTTTCACCACGTGACATCCTACTGTACTCACGGTTATTACAAAGTTTTCATTTTCGCTTCCATGGAAGAAGATTTTATAACATGACAGCCAGTTTTATCTGGAAATGCGAGTTGGGTCTGGTAAGGTAACATGTTTTCATATTGTATTGCAGAACACAACGCGATGCTGTGAATTTTATAAATGCGATATTTTTGTTTATCCATCATTATTATTCTTAATGTAGACAATATATTTTTTTGCCGGTGCCTATCAACAGACTGAGAAACTAAAAATTATATTTTTAAAAAATCATATGTTTTGTTAAATCTTTTGTCGAGCTCGAACATTTAAATTATAAATACAGTGGAGAGTCGATTTTCCAAAGGTCAGTTTTCCGATCGTTCAATTAACGAATCTGTTGTTTTTTTTATGAAATTTTAATTAATTCGAGCAGATCATCGAGTTACTTATTTTTATTGTTAAAATTATTGTTATTTAAAATAAATAATAATTTGATGAAAAATAAAATGATTCTTTCCTTGAATGTCAATAAAAGGCCCTAAATCATTTCTCGGAAACAGCAAAAAAAAAAAAAATGATCTTAGACTTAAATACGAATTTGTTTATTAAGAACTGTTAACCTACTTGGATAAGTTTATTTGTTTTTCTGAATCCCTTCCTATTCATTTGGTTGGTATTTATTTTTTAGTGAATTTCGATTATCCGAATTTTTGATTATTCGAACCACCCCTGACAACATTAGTTCGGATAATCGACGTTTCACTGTATTTTCAAATCACAATGTCATTGTATTATTAAAAAAAAAAAACTTTCTGTATAGTAAAAAATCCATAAACCTGTAAGAGTTTATTTTTTAGTGAAATTTGCGTAGAAGTGTAAAGAAAAAACAGTTCTGAAGTTGATAAGTTTTATTTTTACCGTTTATTATTATTTCATATAATTCAAAGTCATAACAGAAATCATTGATTTATATTCAAAGACATCCAAATAATTTGAAGTTATCAACAATAGTGTACATGAAAAATTAAAATGCAGTAGGTTTTGTCTACCGCTCTCCGCTGTTAGAATTATTTGGAACCAAATTCCTGAAATCTGCACCATTTACATCTTATGATATGATGTTTGCTCTTTATTACTATAATTATTTGGAAAGAAATTGACAAGAGGACTCACAAAAATAGATCAAATTCTGCAAACCAGAGTTGTATAGCGCAGTGGTAGAGCGCCGTTAAGAAAGGCCCAGGGGTTCAAATCAATTAATTCAATCTTTAGGAGTTGTGGATGGATCCTGAGGGATCTAGAGAATCTTTCGGGGCTTATCCAGCCTCTTTCTAAGTTGGTACCCTTAATTTGAAGAATAACCGAGTTTGATATTGGACAAATCACCCTGCACAACTGTTGTTCAAGAAAACTTCCTATAACACGTACTGAATCCAAAAGGTGCTACAAACTGAGAGTCAATTTTTTTTATACAAATATACATACTTATGTAGTAAAAAAAGTAAATTGTTTATTTCGAGTCAATATTTGAAAATTATAATTTTTTATTAAATTGTTCTTTGTTATAAATAAGAATTCATTATTTGGCTACCAATTTTAATTAAATGGGATTATCTATGGCTTTTTAATGAAGCCTATTTTATATTTAGGGACACATGTTAAGTCAGTCAAACGTTACAAAGGTTGAATTGAAAGACGCCCGTTTAGAGGAAAAACGATGAAGATGGAAAACCCAACAGAAGATGGATCGGGTCGGGTTTTGTCAAGAATCTTTTTCAATTGCGGTTCAGCGGACCCTTGATAATGTGGAACCATTAAAGCTTGGTTATTTGTTTTGTAAATAGATTGATAAATAAATTTAGATGTACTCTCAAATTCAATTTTTGTTTAAACGATCAGTATTATGAATATATGAATTCTTTATAATAAGATTTATAATTCTTGTATAAGCTTTTTAACGATAATTTTAATTGGAAACGTCAATTTACAACTTTCATTCAAATAATTATTCTATAGCTGTTTAAGATAATTGAGATTTAATATTAATTATTGATAACCTGATTTATAATTTTTACCTTTTAAAATAATATCAGTATTACGTTATTTTGGAATAAAAATATGTGAATATGTAGGATAAAGGTTGCCTTCACTGATTTCCTGTTGGGTAACAATGAACTTTAATTGTTGTGGAACTGAATAATGAATGCATTCTACTGATAAGTCATCAAACTTTTCATTTGGATATCACTACACAGCAAAGGCATATCAGTGTCACAACTTGATTTTAATGCAGATTTAAAAAGAAAAAAAATATTTTGGACTCCTCTGTATAGTTACCTTCAACCGTATTTAAACGTTAGACGCCAATTATCTTAGTCAATCTGAATGAAACTGGTAGATATTCATAAATCCATTTCTTTATTTTATTTTATATACATGCGGTAACAGAAAGAAATTAATGCGGTAATAATAATAATAAAGTAAAATAAATAATAAAGTAAGGATAATAATAATAATAATACTACTAATAAAATAAAATAAAATGTACACATTCATACCCTATTTACAATTTGCCTGGGGTCCCCGAACTGAGCTTCTTCCCCAGGAATGAGGGCAAAGCAGGAGTCCGGGAAGCCCCAGCCCCCTTTCCCAGCCGCGTCACTGGCAGAAATCCATTTCTTTAAAAGTATAATTTTTGCACTCTATTGAACTTAAAAGACTTGATGGGCCACATAATATTCTTCTTCTGAGTTCCTAATCCTCTTTGGATGTTGGCGATTATAACTTATTTTACTGACCGCTCTACGTAGCAAGTCTACCGATGGTTTTGCAAATAAGAGTGACGTCTGCATCTGTAATTTTCTTTCCTTAAATATGACCCTGTATGATGAACTGCATCAGACGGTAATTTTCATTTCGCACCGCATGACCTAGGTATGCCAGTTTATTTCCTTTCATTCAGTGCGATACCCCTAGGGGTTCAGTGTTAGTTATACTATCATTTTTAAATGACTATCTCCGAATCCTTTTAGACGTTTCCTTGAAGCAGCTCCAAGTTTCTATGTCTGATTCGCGCGATAACATTGAGGGCACGTAAATAGTATTTTTACAGGGCGAATCTTATATCATTACTAATTACTTTATTCTTTTCTTTTGTTGCGATCCTGCTAGTTTACTTTTTTCGTGCCGAGTTAGCGGAAATGATCACTCAGTCCGAGTTTTCATTCCGCTCTTAATTTTGCTTACATGTATTGTTCAATGAACAGTGGCCTTTTTCTTGACTCCTTTCTTTTTGCTCTATCTCCTCGCAAGAGAGGTAGAACCCTCCATTATCTACCTTGGCCCACTAGAAGATACCCTACTGCTCAGAACAAGGATAGGAAGTCAGTGAAGAGTAGGATCATCCCCAGGGAAAGGAGGAAGGCGGCAACCATAATTAGGACATTTGCCATTTCCAATTGTTTCATCACCCATAATGAGGAATAAATATCAACATTATATTTTCTGTTTCCACCAATATAAATGTATAACTTATACCATTGCTTACGGTCTTTGCATCCATCAATGTCTTATATAGTTATATTCCATATTCACTATTGTTTAGTTCTGTATTTATTTACTTTGAGCTCTAATTTCTGTATAATTCCGGGTGAGCGTCTAGTGTAATAGTAGTCTAGTGTAATTTATGTATAATACCCGGAGTCTAGTCTATTGTATACCTCCGCTGAAACGAGTTGCCCCCCCGCTTGCAGAACCGCATTATCCTCCGCATTTTCCTACATCTATTATTGTTTTACCGCTTCCTGAACCTGTTGGTCACCGCTTATTCTACACCGCTCCTTTGATTATCCCTCTTATGTTGCACCGCCACTTCCTATGTTTTATTACCGAATTGAGAGGACCGGTATTGTACGGACGCCATCGCGGTGAGCTCAAACCTACGAGACGTCATTAAGGAGAGGATTGTCCGGCAAGATTCGGCGAGTCAGTTTTTTATTTCCTTGTTTGATTATTTCCTTACCTTATTGCCATACTGTCCGAGAACGACTTAGCGGGTAGCATCGTATTCCAGTTTAAATATTTTTATTTAATTTAATTTGTTTTGTTTTTAATTTTATCATTTATTTTATTTTGTTTCTAATTTTCAACCGCGTTTCACACAACCATCAATAAACTGTACAAAATAGCATAGCAGGAATAAACCATATCTCATACTTGGGATGGTATGTTTCCTTAGAACATATATGGTATTATTTTTTGGGGTGATGCGAAAGATACTCACTCATCAAGAGGGAAAAAATATAAACAGATAAAAAATCCATTACATTTATATACCGTTTACCTCATATTTCTATGATAGGAATCATCTGTGTAAATAAAATAAAATTCCTAGTAAAAGAGCCCATTAAAGTATGGGGGACTCATTAGGGATAACGGAGCGGAAGATATACCAACGGGGTAATATATGAGCCCACTGATTTATATAGTGCGACTGGAGCTGGAATATTCTCCCCTGCCTCCGGCCTTTATTAGGTGGGCTCAATAAAAGGTGGAGTGACCTGGCCCTTATTGAATCACAGCCTCCCTTTGCCTTATTCTGTCTGGTCCTTCTTATCACCTCCTCTTCTATTCTGCATAATAAACATATTTCTCATCCAGATTTTTATTATTATAGGAATTGAATGGGACATAAAAGAATTCAATCAGTCGGTATCTGGTTAATTTAAAGGCATAGGTTTATTAGAAAATATTTATTTATAAATATCCTTCAATAATATTTATAGTAAAATTTTGTTGAATACTCTCTTAAAGGCAAATAAATACAAGAGAAAGTGGAATGAAAAAACCCGGCTACTTTCTACTGTGACTTAAACGCCACACTAGGCTTCTAAGGGTTAAATAAATTGTAAATGCAATATAAATAAATTAAATATAAGATAAAATGAAATAAATATATTTTATTATTAAAAAAACACATAAGACCCAGACTCCCTCCATATTATTAAAACCCACCTCCGCCATGCCAATATTGTAACGTATTTTTTTGCAATTACACACATTTTTGAAAAATGAAATTATTAAGTTTCAACAATAAATAGAATAGCACTGGCCCAAAACAAAACCAAGGCACTTGTTGACATCGAAGCCACCGTTACAGTACCAATCTCAGATTCGTCCCTGAGGAAAGGTTGCCAAAGAATTTAACGACACAGTCAAATCCAAAAGAAATACTTGATGAATGCATTCAAAATTTTGTTTGTATGTTGATGTCTAAAAGCCTAAAACTCTTAGGTCATCAATGGCTACAATATTGAAAATAAATAACACAAAAACACACACATTTAAACTGGACGATGGATAAAATGGTGATGAAATTTCAAAATCCTAAATATCAACTTAGATAGCTTCGTTGTCACGAAGTGCTTTCGATAAATTTGGGCTAGTCCTTTTTTCTTTATTGTTGAAACGTACTAATTAAATTCTTCAAAAAAATGTGTAACTGGAAAAAAAGAACATGAAGTACATTCCAGAATATAATAATATGTAATGGAGTGAGCCGTTTATTTGTATTTAAACAGATATGCTGATTCTCTGTACTGTTGACGAGTTGGAAAATTCAAATTAAAACTTTCTCGTTAAAGATCCCTATTCTATCTAATTATACCTGGATAATTATTTACCTTCAATACATCTATACATACTATAAAACAAAGTCCTCGCCCGCGTTTGTTCTCGGTAAACTCAATAACTACTGCGTGGATTTTCATGCGGTTTTCACCAATAGAAAGAGTGATTCACCAGGAAGGTTTTGTGTAAATGGGTTGGAATATCGATGGGTTTCACCGAAGACGCTGCTTAATCCCGTGCATCAAGAAATATTTGGTTTTGTTTTATTTTTATAATCTAATATATACAATTGTCGTGTCACGTGTTTGTAACAAAACTCCTCAGAAACGAATTGACCGATTCTAGTGAAATTTTTTATCTATATTCAGTAGGTCTGAGAATTGGATGTAAACTATTTTTCCTACCCCTAAGTGATATGTGTCGGCCGTTATTATTTATTGATTATGCGTCGATCGGAGCAGTGACGCTTGATGCTGCTGCATTTTGAAATGTTGTAAGGGTTGTTTGAATAGTGTAAATCCAAATTCGCAACCGAAAAAATGGATGGGAATACTTTTGGTGGGCGAAAAACTTCTAAATTTTCGGAGTTATTTCACTTTTTGGTATGTATTTGCTAATCTGTTCGTTTTAACATAAATGACCATTGTTAAAAAAGACAAAATTTGCTACAATTTGAGCTCAAATGCAGCTCTGTAGGTCTGAGTTAAGTTCCAATCATGTAAGAATTAACTTGAATCTTAGCTATATCTAATATATTGTAATATATAATATATAAAATTGTTGTATCCCAGTGTTTGTAACAGAACTCCTCCGAAATGACTTGACCGATTCTTATGAAATTTTTTACCTACATTCAGTAGGCCTGAGAATAAGATGTAAACTATTTTTCATACCCCTAAGTGATATGTGCCGGTCATTATTATTGATTATGTGTAATTTGAATACACAAATTATGGAATCTTACATGTTTGGTCATTAAAAATATCATCGGGAATGTTATTGAAGCAGCAATTTTGACTGGCCATAAAAAAATCTCAAGGCCAGAAAATGCCCATTTGTGGCTTTGACTTAGAAAATCCATGTTTCTCCCATGGGCAATTATATGTTGCATCCTCACGTGTTGATAAATCATCGAATCTATTTTTATTAGCAAAGGGCAGGTTAACAGTTTTGCAGGTAAGCGATTTGTCCGAGATCACGCTCAACCGCCAGATTGCTCCCCTTATTAGGGTACCTACTTTGTAGAGGTCCTACGTTCTTCTCCTGCTGCTAATAGATTGAATCAAAGTCTGCCACTGAGCGGGATTTTAACCCAGGACCAGACAACTCAATACTCTACCACTAGGCGACCTCTCTCCCTGAGCTCCTCTAAGCAATATAAAAATGAAATCAACGTTCAGAGTGTCTACCATTTTCCATTGCGGTTGCTGATGGAAGATAAAAGATGAAACCTTTTTACGATTCTACAAACAATTTAAATTAATTTGTCTTTTACATAAAAGTTTGTTTGAAAAACAAGTGTTGCTTTTTAAATGGTTAATCCCTTGATGAATAAAAACTTGTTTGTGATCCTCAGTCATTTCATTTTATAAAGACAGGCGGCAGGTTTTATTTATTTATTTATTTTTTCACCTACGTGCTCGATTACATGATAATGTGTGTTCACAAAATAATCCAATTACTTGTCCAATCAAATTACTCTTTCTCATTATCTTAAAGTGTCTATGAATATATGTTTTTCAATTAACCACACAGTTAAATATAATACTGCAATATGAGGAGGCCCAGTCTCGGTGACGGGATGTAGAGCCAGCCATGTATGTATGTAATATTTAAAAAATGACGTATTTCGTAATTTTATTTAATTGTATGTAAAGAGAACATGTAAAGTTGATTTATTTTTTCTATGGCACGTTGTGTTACAAAATATATTTTTCAAGCACACTGCAAATTTAAAAGAAAAACTTTAGCAATCATTTAATGAATTCATATTTGATAATGATATGTAAGAAACCAGAAAGGACTGTATTCAGATTCCTTCATACCTTTCATAGTTGGAATAATTTATATTGTTCTTATTAGATTATCTATTTATCAAACCCTTTCGTAAATTTACCCAAATTCGCAGGATGAATATAAGATAAAATCTAGTTTTGTAACTGGTATACGAATGCTCTGTTTGCGCTTGTTATACGCTGGTTTATCCCTGTTAATTGGTAATTCGTAGAGGTTATTGTGGTGCAAAAACTTATTTGAAGTTATCTACTTTTGGGAACGATTTGCGATCCACGCAGAAGCTATTTTGGGAGTGGACTTCACGTCTCACTATCGTACGGCTTACTAACATTTTTTTCCCTCATTTACCTGTAAGCCGATTTGGTCTGATTCTCTCATCAGCGTCTTAGCGAGTCTCACGATATCCCTTTCATTACTTCCGAGGACTGCTAAATCATCGGCATATGCAAGAAGTTTACGTTCCATTCCGACGTGCACCCCTCCATTCTCTCTTGATGTTGTTCTTATTTCCTTTTCAAGGGCTATTTTGAACAGTAAAGGAGAGAGTCCGTCTCAGGCATACAACAATGATTATTATTGCTAAAATATTATTGATATTGTGATTATTATTTTTAAAATATAAATATTTATCACTTATTTTTACTAAGTATTCAACTTTTACCAATGCATTCAAACCATTAACTTATATATTTTATCATGATTAGTGGTCTATCATTGCTTTTTATTCCTTTTAATATTAATATGCATTTATTCTGTCTGCGATCAAATTTAAATTTAGTGTTGGTGATGTTGGCTGAACTAAAATTTCAGTATTCATATATAGAGAATGAATAGATTAAATCAAAATTTATGCTTGTACGGCACATGAAGTGTATTTGATTTAGTACATCTTAGAGACTTTGCTTTTTCTAAGCCAACCGGTGTGAAAGGAGGGGCGATATGGATAAGATAACACTACATCAAGGCTTACATTTTTTCCTTCTAAATTGACGGTCTACTCTTCCAGTTAGATTTTTTTTTTAATTTGTTATGTTAGTTGATATTGTTTGTATTTTTCTGTTATTATTTGTTGTTTTTTTTACTTGATATTATAATTTGCATACATATGCAACTATCGATTGTTTTTCTCTATATAATTATTGTTATCTTATTGCCATTGAAAGTAATTCGCAATTTTTCTATTTCATTAATTTTTTCTCATTTGATAATTTAACCGTATAAATTAGTTAAATGCAATTACATTATACTCTATGACACAATACCTGCATTGTTATTCTAAAGAGACTTGTTCCCGAATAAATAAAGACTTTGTTATTATTAAGAGTACCAATATAATAGAGGGCTGGATGTGCCCCGAAGAGGTAATCGGATTCCCGAGTTAATCCACGAAGGTTGTTAATAGAATAAATAATAAATCAATTACATGCGGTTTCGAATCCAGAAATTCAGTTCGGTAACTCAGCGTTCTACACACTGTAAAGTTATATAAAATTTAAACAAATGAATCCCTAGTTTATTTATGCAATAAAAATAATTCATTGTGAGTGAACATTTACATAAAGAATTGATTCGCTCATTAAGCTGCCGATTAGGAAGAAGTTGCTGTACCGAACAGTTAAACATCTTTGCCAATTGAACATGTATGTACCGGCGAAAGCTGTACAGATTCGAGATTGATGGAGAGCATTGGTTCCCAAGTAATTTGATAGCCTTTGTTCCTCCTGATTAGTTACATTAATATAGCTCCGTGCTCAAACCCTGGCAGCTCACGTGGTCTGTCGATTCTACTACTTGGGTATTTGTTTGTTCAAATGATTCAGGAACTTAGTATTAGCAATTAATTCAGATTTTAAAACAATTATTATTATTCTTTTATGTTACATGTGAACCTGCGTATCCAGCAAATTTGATCTCAATCTTAGTTTTTCTTTGTCTTGATTTGCAATATGCAATTTTCGATTTCATTAATAGCTTCTGAGAAGGTTTCTTGGTCATTGTGTTTTAATCTTCTCGTAGAAAGTCAAGGTAACAGAGAGTTGGAAAGAGAATGAACAAGAGGATTGGCGTTGTGTCGACGAATGGACTGTTGTGTATTTGCTGTGAATATATGATTTTACAGTGGGAATGTCCTTGTCTTTGTGTTATGTGTGCTTCGAAATAAACCAAGTAACATTATCAATATTTTTTTATTTATTTTGGATTGTGTTGATTGTATCTTTTGTATTAGGAACTGTTTTTTTGAAACCCAAAATTCTGCTATGTGCAAAAAGGTCTTAGTATAGTACTGTAGATATATTATAGTAGTTGTCTTTGTTTTGTAAGTCAAGTGAAGAATGATATCATCAATTAGATGTGATAGCTGTTTGTAGCTATCTGTCTGATCAGTTCTCGCCTTTTTAATTTTGTATGTATGCTCCAGGTAAGTCTTAGTTTTTAGAAGGTGCATAATCATTGTCAATGTATATTGCTGTACACGAAGCTTCTCCTAGGGAGAATCTAAACGTGGCTTGATTTTCTGGTGCTTATTTGATTATTTGATTGCATTTGTTTGATTTTGATTTCAGAACACTTATCAGAATATTTAGTATAGCCAAAGCATCTGAATGTATTAAGTTTACTGACGAACGTTCTTATTTATGAGTAATGCAATGAGGTGTTAATAATTCATATTCGAATAACAACCACGGTAAAAACTTTTTTGATGGAGTGAAGTAGAGCACAGAGTTGCTAGGGCGAAGTTTTCAGGAATGGAAGAAACAATTTCTCACCCTTGGTGACTCAGAGTAGATTGTGTAGTACACTCGATTGTGCATGCATAATAAGCTTAAATACTTTTTTCTCTTCATCTAAGAGCTTGCTGGGTTCGCACTATTTCTCCAAGAGTGGAACTTGCGATAGCTGTATGACAGTGGTACAAATCAATGCTCCGAAACAAATTCCCTTGCAGTGTAACACTACACCTGGAATTCGATAGAATTTAACACAAGCACCGCTTATCGCGTTCTGTGTGAAGCAGCTTTTAAAATCATCAGCCTGTACGATCTTGACGAGATGTAATTATGTATGCAACAGTACAATTGGAATGAAGTTCTTTAAATCAGCCGCCGTTATTTATGCCACTTTTGCTATGTGAAACAAAATATATACCACGCGCTGGTTTTTCTTCTATGTCTACTTGGTACTATGTTAGTGAGGAAAGTTGATTAAGAACTGCAGTACATATTATTTAATGTACAAGTAGTGAATGATAAGTGAAGAATACACAGAAGAAAATAAATTATATATTTCTAATCATATTATGTCAATGTTCCGAATCCGAGAGGTTTTATTGAGAATAGCATTTCCAAGAGGTAGAATAATCTCTCAGAATTCCAAATCCTACAAATTCAAGGCGTGCTATCCTTCACACCTCGGTGGGTCTAAGTTTAAAACTTTTAAAAAGTGAAATGAAGTTTCTCTTTTGACGAGAAGTTTCGCTTGATTGAGAGCAGCTTTCAATAATATTGACTTTTCCCTTTCTTATTCTGACATTCTTTCTCTTCCTCTACTTCATCGGAAATGAATTCTGACTAAACTAAAGCAATTGTTTTTCTCTCCTTTTCGACAGTTAACACCGCCGAGTACTGAAATTCAATTTACATTCCCTTCACAATTCAAATATACTTATCTACATTTGTAACGCCAATAATTGATAAAACAATTAAAGTTAATTTTAAAAAAATGACTATCTTACTCCTGCAACGATAAACAATATTCTCAGTTCCAATTTTTCCAAGCCTAGGATATGTCTTTTTTTTAGCTCACACTAACGGCTCTTCAAACAGGGAGTGCAACCTTTCCCCAAGACGCTCCACAAAAATGATTTGTGCAGTTCGTATCGTAGAATAACCTGTGAATAAATAATTTCCTTAAAGAAACATTTTTATGAGAAAATCGAACGACCTTAATCCACTCTACGCTCGGTCAACTACATTTATTTATTTTAAATAATAATAATTGAAGTAGGATCAATTGTTTAAAAATATACTCTTTACGCAATAACTTGTTTAACAAATAATTTAATAATTGCAGTACGTTATGTTTTTTCTAATGTGTGAATAATGGATGTCGAGGTTAAAGCAGAAGATCTAGCTTGGGTAGACTCTACTGAATCGATATAAATTGTAATGTATTAAATATCGATTTCGACATTTCATCCCGAATGTTATAAGGGGTCAAACCATTAGCGGCTTAATGATATCGAATGACATCGATTTCGCTCAATTACGATACAGAAGGTTTATAGGGGAGTGGATTTTATTGAAATAAATGAACATATATTACACAGTTCGCTGTAAATGCCATTCACATTTATTATGCTACATTGGATTCGTTGTAATAACGAGACCATAATGACCTCCTATTTCCGAAACAATTAAAAAGAGTAGATGATAAGAAAAGCGAGTGAATTGAAATAATCATCCTTATTACCGCCATGATGGCTTCTGCCGTATTTCCCCGTTTTGGACACACAGTTACCTCTCCCCAAAAGAAGCCTCCAGTCCTAAGATTTTCTTCATTGAAGTTGCTAATAAAGTTAGAACCTGCAACGGGTTACCTTATTCGTCTTCACACTGCCCACTAATTGACATCTCTTTTAACGTCGTTTAAACATTTCAACTTACCTAACCGTTCGGGCGTTCCTTTCCCCTTTATTATGAAAATAATCAGAGAAGTCGCTAACGAGACAGAGAAAGAATTGGGAGAGGGGGAGTCGAGATGAGAGGAGTGGGGGTTTATAATTTAATATAAGAATAGGTGAGTTTTCTTCTTTTTTCAAGGGCTAATCATTTAATTTAGGGCCGGAGCTGTCTTTAATTCTTTTTCTCTGGTTCGTTTTTTTTAATTCCCTTTTTTGTATTTTCATCTGGCCTCGTGACTCTACAGCAGTGAGCACATGGTTTAATTAAGAGTTAATCTTCTAAACAAATATATATGTTAAAAAAATGGCGCTAAAATACTATATCACTGTATACTACAGTCTAGGGGATTTTTGAATTAGAAGAAAGTTTTATATATAATATATTCAAATAAATACGCCATACTTATATAAACATTCTCCATCCATTTTACCAACGATTCGTCAATGCCTCGAACTATTCGATAAAAAATGGAAAAATAGATGTATTATTTTTTTTACATGAACTAATAGATAAGTTTAATTATTAATATAAAAAAATAGAACTCGTTATTTTAATATCGAGATCTAGTCATTCTCTAACTTAAATCTCCTTTGATTTTCCTCTCTCACAAAAACACGAGTATATATATTATAATTTAATAAAGTTATATATATATTTTCCTGCTACACTAACAAAAAATAAAGTTTAGCCAAAAAATCTGCATATTACTTTATTTAATTATATTTTATATTCTATTTTTTTGAATTAAATTTCATATTGTAATTATTTATTAATACAATTTTAGGGGATGAGAAAAAAAATCTGCTACAGTTGGTGCCCAGTGACTAGATTTTATGAACATTTTCATAAAATAAGCTAGCGTGAATATACATATCGTCCTCATAGTGATAATACGTTTTTTTTTGTCATTTTAACGCATTACTGGAAAAAACCTTCACACTAAAACAGCCGCTGTAGCAACTCAAAATTATTAAATATGAAGTAGTAAGTATCCTTGACCAGCACAATGTGCGGTGTTGAGTCGAAAAATTGAGTAGTGGAGGTACAACGATGGAAAGGAAGAAGGGCTCTGGGCGACCATTAATGGATATTGATGAGGATCAGCAGGAAGTTGCTGAGTCAAATCCATACAAGTGTTCACGAATTTGCCAGGGAGTGTGGCATGTCGAAAGATATAAACTGTTAGTCGCCATCTTTGCTCAATTGGGAAGGTGAAAAAGCGCTGTAGACTAGTTCCTTACGAACTTACTTCTCAACAATCAGCTAAGAGGTTAGAAATTTGTGAAAATTTATTGAAAAGACCTTCAGATATGAGATTTTACCGCAATGTTATTATCTGTAATGAAAAATGGGCTTACTGGCGAAATCCGAATACCCTTGGGCAATGGCTAGACCGCGGACAAACTGCTTTGCCGGAAAGGCTGCATTTTGAAAAAAAAATCCATGATTTCAATTTTTTGTAATTTTCATGAATTTGTTCCTGATGGATGCTTTATGAATTCTGAACTGTACTGTGAACACCTGAAAAGATTTTACGCGAAGTTTTCAGAGCATTATCCAGCTATGATCAACCGAAAAGGAGTTTTATCCCAACAAGATAATGCTCGTTCTCACATTCCCTTTCGAACGAAAGAAAATGTTAAAGAACTTCATGGGCTCGAACTCCTGTCTCATTCGTCACATCGTCAAGACCTCGCATCATCGAATTACTACTTGTTTTGATCCATGGCTCATTTTCTTCAAGGAAATGTTTGTAATAATATTGCAGAAGTTGAAATTGTGATCCAAGAGTGCTTTGACAATCATCTCAAGGATCAATGTCCTCGATGGGATCGAGGACGGACTATACTTTGAGTATTAATATATTTTAAATCAAAGATATGATAATACAAAGATTTGGTTGAAAAACATTCATTTTTTTTTCATGCTCTTTGATTTAGCACACACGATTTAGCTGTGATTTAGACGATTTAGCTAGATCTCATGTCTTGTTTATTATTGTTTGTTTTCAATCACTGAATCAGTAAACTAATTCATTCATTCTCAAAAATGGCAATTACGTAGATATCTTTTTGATGCCAGTAATGCGACCACATATGCGCACAATATAATCCTATTTGATATACTGATATTTAGTTATCAATAATATTTTTATTTTAATGAAATGAGGTAAATTAAGATGAGGTTTTGTACAATTTTTTAAAAACTAATTTAATTTTTTTTGTTTCAGGTAAGCCCCAGTACTTATCAGGTATTAAGTTGCTATTGTGTGTGAAGACTCAAGACGTAGTGGCAATACTGATGATGTTTAGGTATAATTTAATGTATACAGTAGTTCTGTTATTTTTAACATTTCCGTAATAGTTTTTGGTACTTACTGTATTATGAATAATAAAAAAGTCATTCATAATTATAGATTCTTAATTATTCAACCATCATTAATAATGGTTGAATAATAAATGAATAATAATATCAATGGTAACTGGCATGATATAAAACGGACAATAGAAGTTTCTAATATCACTTACTACTTGAAGGTTTAGAATTATTTAACTCATCGATTTAAGATCACGTTAACTGGCATTTGTAATATCTAAACTATATTTAAATATAGATCTAAATATCGATTAAACAATCTTATAGATAATCCGACCAAAATACAACGCGAGTAGCTGGTCTTCCTCAGCTATGAACAAACTAGATACTAAATATATACAACCATTCCAGACCATTTCCTTTCACGTACTTAAGTTTTCAATAACGAATATATTTTCCTAATGGGAACTTTTGATAAGCTATATCTTTCTTTTGAGTTCGATTCTTGTAGAGACTGTTTATAAGAGAAAGGCGGTTCAGGTAGGTGCTTTGTCCTAGATCATGCTCAACCATTCCGCATTTTTCCCCCAATTTATATAGGCTGGTTGGGCTCCAGGAGGGTCTCCAGATCTCACAGGGACCATTTCCGGCTGTTAACAGATCAAATAAACTATAATAAACGGTAAACTGCCACTGGCGGAATTGATCCTGGGACGTTTGGAAGCTCAGCACTCTACCAGTGAGCCAACCCACTCTCTCTTTTTATTTACTTCAGTTTTTTTTTTCCTTGGATGAATACAAGCGGTATTGGGAACGATCCTTCTTCCTTGTCCCTTGCTCGGAACAGTCATAATCTTCATCACTTTGTTCTATCTAGTAGGAGAATATCCCTAACAATATATCCCCTTGTAGCTATTCACTATGCGGTTCACACTTCTTCCCGCCTTCCACCGTCACTCTATTCGAGTTTATTTCCTTAATCTCATTAATCGTATTCTCGCTGATGATGGCCGTGGTGTTGTCGATTCCATTAGGGAAGGGCGATAACTTGGCAAGACAAAGCCAAATAATTTTGTTTCGAGGAGCGATCAGGCTCCTTGGGCTGAGAGGGTTTTAATGACGGTTAGAGTACAGCATTAGGCGCCTCCGCCGGCAGATCCTCTTGAATTATAACCTATCTGCATAATACTCGCGCCTCTTTCATCAACTCTCTCTCAGGCAATTTGTATAGTCTGTCATGGGATTAAATATGTTTAAAGTAAAAACATCGCTGTTACTAATATACCTATTTAATAGTATATCTATACCCAGGATGTGAAGGACACCATGTCCACAAAAGAGTAATACTTTAGATAAATTGTCTTAAATAAATAGGTTACTATGATCAATACTTCCAATTACTTATAACAAATTACTTATACCAATAACAATATGAACAATGTTCATTAAGCTGCTTTTATAAGTAACGACAAACAAAAAATTAATGATTCAAAGTTATGCAAAATTGGCTCTTCTGAACAAAGACAAAAATTACAAAAACGTGACATGGTGTACTTTCCCTCTGATGTACAGGTGCAATAGTACTATAACGTAGTTTAAATTAAATACGATGAAATAATTTTTAGATAAAATCTTGGACATCGATAGGATGTCCAAATAAAATGAAATTAATGGTTAGCATAACAGCCTACTTTACCTAAGATCGCGGGTTCTCAGCCAAGCAAATGAATTTAAATGGAGTAAAAAATCCGTAGTTATGTTGTTCTTCAGAAGAGACATAAAATGGAGGTCTCAAGCCTGTACGGTCTCAGGTACTCGTTATAGCTCCCTATCCTAATTATACCTGGTTATCTAAAATTCAAAACTCCAACTGCAGCACTGTCCGATTTGCCATCGCAGCATAAAACTACGTTAAGCGAATAATCAAGCATAAAAGACACCTCTCATAAATCGGTGTTTATTTTAATATCGTTTGCACATTTTTTTCTTGGTAGGAGTCGTTGATAAGGCGTTTGTACAAAATTTTAATTTTGTAGTTTATAAGAAATTTCAGTATAAACATTTAAAAATACATAGTTATATCACTTTCTGTTTGTAAGCTAGAGGAGTTCCAGTTTTTGAGAAAAACTTTTCATTCGTTATTAGTCCATTTCGTATACACACACAAATGCTCTTTTGATGTCAATTAAATTCTCTAAGAATACAATTCGCCCAATGACTGGCTGCCTTAGATATCTTCTTTCATTACAACATTTTAATACTTTTCAGCTTAGGGGAGGTCTTAGACATGACTTCCATCCATGCCGGGCCGTTTCGTTATTGTTTGTTTCTTTATATAACGTCACGTTATGTTGCCATGGCTAATCGGACGATACTACAGTGGAAGAGGGGAATTTTCCTATCCATTTTTAAAGAGTACCTGACATCGAACAAGCTCGAAACCCCGGTTTATCGTCGCTCCCGAAGTACGTCATAACTTCTAACCCAGGCTACGAACCCGCGATATTGGGCTCAACAGGTCGTTATGCTAACCACTTGACTACAGGTCGCCCTCATTTCTTTACTGAACGTCCAAATTAGAGGCTAGTCACTGAATTTTTCAGAATCGAAAATATTGTCTCGTTACCAAGTCCCCGTACCTTTGGACAATTGGTTATTTAGTTATACCCTCCAAACTTGGGTCTTCCAAAAAGGCAGGGCTGATTCCAAACATGTAAGGTTGCCCTAAGGTGGGTAATGTACGCGACCTTATGTCAGAATAATTGTGTTCTGTAGGGTGTGTAGCCAGGAGCTTAACTCGAGTGTCCGTTAATCCCCTTTTGCCTGGCACATATACATCACTGCATCTAAAAAAACAAAAATGCCTATGGAGGTGAGATGTTTAAACATGACTCTCTCTAAATTGTTGATATACAATGAGATGAACAAAAGGATTAAATGGCGTTCCAATAATAAGTTTTTTAGAGTAGGTAAAAGAAATACGACGTTTTCACTTTTTGTATCAACACACGGTAAATATAAACATACAGTAGAACCTCGATTATCCGCCAGAGTATGGGACCAAGATGGTGACCGATTTAGGAAATAGACGGATATGGGAGTGAATCATATGTCATATATATATACCCACACACATAAATTCAACAATAAATTTCAAACATTCGACATTATTTATGTACTCGTAACTTATTTACGTAATAATAAGATATACATATGTAATAATAATTTTTATTATTTTTTTTTTAAATAATAATAATTTGCGTACATCGATGGCTAAAAGCACTATCATTGTATGTTCAATTTTTCCCTCTTGAGAAATTACGTATATATTTTATAAATTACACGTAATATCAATTTAAAGGAGGAGTTTAGCTCTTTCCTCGTGCACTAACGTAGTATGCCCCTTCTTAATGATCGTAAATGATATATAGAAGGGACATACTCTAGGGGTCCCCCGCACGTTTTATATCATTAACTGTCTTACTAAACCAATTTATTGAAATGTTTCATTGAAATAAAACAGGAAAATTAGATAAAATTTCCATAAGGTGTGTATTTGATCAAATAAACTACTACACCATAATGTGATTAGAGAAAAAGAAAAACTATTTAGTACCTATAACCTATGCAGTAATATTAAAACCAAATAAAGTTCATGAAATTCACCCTGAACGCAATGAGAGATCATTTATGGATGACTAAAAGGATATTTTCCGAAATTGCCAAGTTAGTTATTGAACAATTCCCTAATATTGGATGTAAAAGATATAAAAGAAAATAAGTAATGAAAATGAAGTAGATCAAATCTAATTAATCGATTTTTAAATATTAATGTTTTGAAGAGAAAAGATTTGTTCTGGTCGAGATTCGAACCCGGTTCGCTGGAAATAGACAACGGTTGTGGAGGGAGGTGATTTGCCCTATAACACAGGCCAACGATGAAAAAACTTTTTTAATGAAAATACCTTATTCTTATGTTGTTTAGGTTGCTGAATCCAAATATGATGCTTAAAAAGTTGTATCACCCACCATTTATTCACATTTTATAGTTAAATTCATGAAATAAAGAAATATTTTTAGAATTTAACAGCTTTTTCATAGTTAAGATAACATGAAAAAATAGGTCTAATGAACAAAGATGATGTTGGCAGCACTGCTGAAACACATGCTAAACAGCTGATGTTTTGTTTATTTTCAACATAACCTCACTTTTACGTTTCCTGTATATGTGCTCAGTGCAATGTCTCATCGCGGCTGTAAAAACTCTGCTGACAGTTTTTGTTATATTTGTGGTGAGTTTGTTATTAAAAAGCACCAAAGAAACATTACAGACTTTGTGAAAAAGGTTTATCTAGCATACTTTGGAACCAAACTTGGAGACCAGGATAAACCTTGGGCACCGCATAAGGTATGTTATGTATGTGTTGAAGACCTCAGGAAATGGTCAAAAAAAGAGAAAAAACACTTTAAATTTGCTGTTCCCATGATATGGAGGGAACCAAAAAATCATTCCGATGACTGTTACTTTTGCAGTGTAGATATTACTGGTCATAACTCTAAGAACAAGAAGGTAATAAGCTACCCTAACCTTCCGTCCGCCATCCGACCAGTAGGGCACGGTGTAGATTTGCCAATCCCGGAACCACCAGAGGACTTAAATTCTATTGAAACAGAAGTATTTTCTGATGTACAGTCGGAGTTAGATGAACACGATGAAGAATTCCAATGTGTTACAGAAAATGTAGAGCCTAAATTGTTCACTCAGGTCGAGCTTAATGACTTAGTTAGGGATCTGGGCTTAACAAAAGAAAAAGCTGAACTGCTTGGCTCTAGGCTAAAAGAAAAGAACTTGCTGGCGGCTGGAACCAGCATTCATGTGTATAGGAAGAGAGAACAACAATTTTCGAAGTATTTTGAACAAGAGGGTGATTTGGTGTACTGCTCAGACATTCATGGTTTAATGAATGAGTTTGGAATTGAATACAAAACAGAAGATTGGAGGTTGTTTATTGATTCATCCAAAAATAGTTTGAAGGCAGTTTTAGCACACAACGGTAACATGTATGCCTCTGTACCTGTCGGTCATTCTGTAAATATGAAAGAGAGTTACGAAAATCTAGAAATAGTGTTAAATAAAATAGGTTATTCTGCACACGGTTGGATGATATGTGGTGATTTGAAAGTTACGTGCATGCTCCTTGGTCAGCAAGGGGGTTTTACCAAATTTCCATGTTTCTTGTGTGAATGGGACAGTAGAGCTCGGAATCAACATTGGTGCAGAAAGAACTGGCCTGCTAGGGAGTCTTTAAAGCCTGGCGAGAAGAACATTTTACGCAAAAACCTTGTAGATCCAAAAAACGTGCTCCTACCACCACTACATATTAAGTTAGGTCTCATGAAACAGTTTGTAAAGGCTTTGCCTAAAGATGGGCTTTGTTTCAAATATCTCTGTCAGAAGTTTCCACACCTTTCAGAAGCTAAACTGAAAGAAGGCGTCTTTACCGGGCCTGATATTAGAAAAATGATGTTTGACGTTAACTTTGAATCCACAATGACCTCAAATGAAAAGGAAGCATGGGTTTCATTCAAGCAAGTTGTCACCAAGTTTTTGGGAAATGAAAAAGACCCAGAATATAAGGCTATTGTTGCTAACATGTTAAAAAAATTTGAACAGTTAGGATGTTTGATGAGCCTGAAAGTTCACTTTTTGAGCAGCCACCTCGATTACTTCCCGGAAAATTTAGGAGATGTTAGTGAGGAGCAAGGTGAGCGTTTTCACCAGGACGTTAAAGTGATGGAAAAACGTTACCAGGGCCGCTGGAATACCAACATGATGGGGGATTACTGTTGGTCACTTCACCGGGAAGTTCAGCAAGCTATTCATCGCAGGAAAAGCTACACAAGAAGCTTCAAGGAAAAAAGGGAAAGAAAATATAAACCAATTCCAGTTGACAAGTGAACCTTGTATCATCACATAAAATTACTATTCCAAGTATTTTACTGTAAATACAAACCATTTTTACGATTCTACAGTGTTTCATTGATTTCCCTATATACTGTAAATGGGTATTAGACTATATAATAAAATACATTTTGCTTGGAAACTAAGGGTGATACATAAAAACTACGAGCAGATTTGGATTCAGCACATAAAAATCTATCAAGATCAGCTATTAAAATTAAAAAAGTTTTCAAAAAGGTTTTTTTTGTTGGCCTGTGTAATAGATGTTGGGTGAGCCCCACGAGGGTTCTAAATTCCATATGATCCATCTCCGGATGCTAACAGAGTAAATAAATGTCTTGCCAGCAACGGGATTGGAACTAGGATTTTCGGCGTGGCAACTCAATGCTCTATCACTAAACCACTCCATAAGTTATAAATTAGAGTTAGTTATTAGTGTTAGAGTTAGTAACTTATTGGACCTATAACGTCAGAAATTGAAATTCAGCTGAGGGATAAACTCGGTTATAGAAGAGGCTAAGGGATACTGTTAAGATTGCAACGCCTGGTGTTGCAGAGGTCCGCTTGGAGTTTCGTTAATGGGAAAGGTTCCCTCTTTGCTATGGAAGGAACCTTAATTATGGCTTAATCACTAAGTTTCTGATTAGGAATAGATTGCTTTATACACTGAGGGTCTTTAAGTCTATTTTAATGCCTGAAATATTATTATACCTAACAATAAATTAGAAGTCTGATAAAATACTAAAATAAAAATCGAAATAAATATCTGAATAAACTGAATTTAAGATTCCTCCTTAAAATATTATTATTAATTGCAATTAAATGATGTGACGATTAATTTGATTAATTTTCTTATTTAACTAGTTGATGAAGGTTCCATTATCGCTCATACATAATCTTCATATTACAAAAGTACTTTACAGATATCACAACATATATATCTAAAGTGATACTAATGAATATTTCTAAAGTCTAATAAATGGGTAAATACATCTTTATCACTCATCAAAACTGTATCAACCTAGTTTCAGAGCTCGTTTGTCAGAAGAAATTTGTACCACTCTTAGTGTCCTAATGCTATTCCAAGTTCACTAATAGTTTTTCTCGTTTTTTCCAAAAATTTATGTTTTTCATTTACTTCACTTTAGAAACACTAGTGAGATATATAAATGTTTCCCTTGAAAATTTCTCTCTTCATGTTTCAAGACATCATTTTAATTTTTTAGAAATCGTTTCATCAAATCGAGCAATCCCTAAATTAATTAACCTTTGGTTAGATGTGAATATGGAAAGTATTTTTCTATATTGTGATAATCCTACATTTCACTGAACGATTGCGAATTCAAGTGTCCAAAAGAAGTCAACAAAAAACCTTTCAGAACTCTCTGTTTTAGAAATTAGAATTTTGTCTATAATAATATAAATATATAAATTATCCTTAATTAATGTATCATTTGATATTACTGAATTATGTTTATCTGAATGTTTATTTAACTTCTTTTTCATTTCATCTTTTATGCAGTTATTGTTAGTAATTATGCATTATTCAATTAATTTAGCTGTAAGAGATATGAATAAGTAACAGTAAACTTTTAATAAAGTAGTTTGGAATAAGTATCAATAAAGCATGACATAAATTAGAAACTTTATGATTGCTTTTTAAAGTTTATATTCTATGATCTGATTTGCACTTAGTAATGGATACTTCAGCTTTAATGTTTTTTATGGATAAGAGCAGAAAAAAAATCTAAGAAGCTTAATAAGTCGTTCGACCCTTTAGAGTGTGGAATTTCATTAAATTCCTGAGCTTAAATGAGGGAAAGAGTGGAACTTCTTAGGAACCGAAGATAATTTAATAAAATTTTACTTCTCTTCATTTAGCCTACCATCAAAATTAAGCCTTTGAATAATTTAAATAAGAGCCATTGTTTATCTTTATATAAATTAATTTATATAAATGCGCATATTCACAATTACATCGTCTTTCGACAATATCTTTATAATAAAAACTTAAGTAAAGATAATTTCAAGATATTATCTATTACAAATCTTTTGGAAAATATTCTATTATTGGCTCAAAATATTGATCTTACAAGCTTCACTTCCTAAGTCGTTTTTTAATTATGCTTATCCAAAAACCCGGGTTATTTCCCATATATTATATATTCCGTGTATTCCGTATATATCCGTCCGTGTATAGTGAAATTGGTGTATTCCATGCAGCCCCGGTATTATTATCGATATTTCCTCTAACAACGTATGGCGAACTTTACGCGAACAGCAATTGTATCAATTTCACGTATTGTGTAGGCAAGATTTATTACCATATATTATAAGAAGCGCAGAAATTTCTCCCAGTGGTTAATTCGACAATGCACGCGACATCCTAACTTCCGGTACTGCATTTTTGTTACTGATGAATCTTGCTTTACAAGAAACGGGATTCTTAATTTTCGAAATATCCATGCTTGGGCTGATGAAAATCCTCATACGACTGCTGACATGGCTGACTCTTCTAGGTGACAACATCATCGGCCCCTTCTTTTTGTCGCATCAAGTCAGGTATATCTTACTTGCATTTTTTGCAAAATAATCTTCATGAACTCCTAGAAGATATTCCGCTAGGCATTAGGCAAAGGCTGTGCTTTATGCATGACAGTGCTCCAGCTCACTTTTCTCATAGTGCCACTGATTATTTAAATGCCACTTATGGACACCGATGGGTTGGTTGATAAGGACCTATCATGTCATTTGTTCATATTAGCAGATTTACTTATTTTAATATTATTACAGTTGTTAATAATTAATCAATAAATTAATCTAAAAAAAAGAAAGATTTTATTTCTACATTTAAAATAAAGAATTACGTGTTTTTTTATTTATTCGAAAATCAACCCCTGAAAGTTTTAAATAGGGGATGAAATAATAATAATAATAAGGGATGGAAATTCGTGTGAGACTAACGTCACTTTTAGAGCGAGTGACATACAATTTTAGATTCATCTACATTTTTCGTTAAAAGATGTATTTTTTGTATAAGAATTACTAATAGTAGAGAATCAAGTTGATATGTTAACTGTAGAAAGTACGTTATCTAAATACATAAAATTGTCGTGTCACAGTGTTTGTAACAAAACTCCTCCGAATCGACTTGACCGATTCTTCTGAAATTTTGTGTCTATATTCAGTAGGTCTGAGAATGTAAACTATTTTTCATACGCCTAAGTGATATTTGTCGGCCGTTATTATTGATTATGCATCGATCGGAGCAGTGAGACTTGATGAGGCTGCATTTTTGATATGTTGTGTGAATAGTGAATAGTGTAAATCCAAGTTCGCAACGGAAAAAACAGACGGGAATACTTTTGTTGCCCGAAAAACTTTGAGATTTTCGGAGCTATTTCATGTTTTGGCCTGCATCTCCTAATTGGTGCGTTTTAGGGAAAAAACATAAATAACCATTTTTAAAGAAGACAAAATTAGCTACAATTCGATTCCAAATGCAGCTCTGTAGATCTAACAAATCCGGAGTTAAGTGCCAATCATATAATGATAAACCGGAATCTTAGCTCTATCTAATATATAAAATTGTCGTGTAACAGTGTTTGTAATAAAACTCTTTCAAAATGACGACCGATTCTTATGAAATTTTGTGTCTATATTCAGTAGGTCTTAGAATAGGATGTAAACTATTTTTCATACCATTATAATTTATTTTATTTTTATATGATATAATTTTTTAAATATTTTATTTGAAAAGAAAAGATATAGCCAGGACCGGGACTCGAACCCGGGACCTTCAACTCTCCGTGACATCTCAACCATCCCGGCTTCATTTTTTATTTATTTCATTTTTTATTCATTCATTTTCATTTTTTTTTTCATACCCCCAAGTGATATGTGTCGGCCATTATTATTGATTATGTGTAATTTGAATCTACCAATTATGGAATCTTACACGTTTGGTCATCAAAAATATCACCGGGAATGTTATTGAAGCAGCAATGTTGACTGGAATCTTTATAGAAGTCGTCCTGTAGCCACGCATTCCAATGATACCATCAGAACCCATAATACCGTTCAAAAGATTTTAATTTAATATAAGCTTGGCTTTTGCTATGGCCATCAACCAAGGCCAGACCAGGTCCATTTGCGTTTTGGTCTCCCATTCTCCCATGGACAATTATGTGATGTATGCTTAGATGTTAGTAAACCATCTAATCTATTTGTATCAGCAAAGGACAGATTAAAAAAAAATATTGTGCATCGATTAGCGCTCAATTAAATTGAAATAAATATTTATAAAAAAAAAATATTACTAGCCAAAATGAAAAATCAACCATGATATACCTCATTCATTAATCTAATGTTTATATTTTATCAGTTAGGAATTTTGTATATTATTTATTTATTATACACTGTATAGATATAAGATGAAAAAAATGTAAAATCAGAAATTTATTTAATTCATTTTGTCCATTCATTCATTGTTTCTTTGTTTAAAATTCAAATTTTAACGTAATATATTTTTAAAACCATTGCAACAGCCACAGCAACGCGTGGCCGGGTCAGCTACTCTATATATATATATATATATATATATATATATATATATATATATATATATATATAAAAGAGTTTGTGCTGACTGACAGACCTGTAATTATGCCATTTATTATTTATCAGGACATTTTATAAAAATCCATTAACAAAGGAATAAGAATTAGTAGACTGGCTAAATTCACAAATGCTTTAAATCATTTTGAATAATTTGGAGTATAACTTTAAATTAAGTTTGAGTAGGGAATTAGTTGATTCACACTCAATTTAAACTCAACATAAGTTTTTATTCAAATCAACGCGGACTTAGTCGCGGGCAGAAGCTAATCTACATATATATTTATGTATATGTATGAGTGCATGTGTGTGGGTGTGAGTATATGGCATATTTTATTTAACAATTAAGTTATTTAATTGTGTTTATTATTATATTAATCGATATTTGATGCAGCTCAAATGTTGTTGTTCATATTTTCACGAGAAATCTGGAAAGAGCAAAGTTAGGCCATGTAACATGTGTTGTTAGGGCCAAGACAGAACGCCGAAAGGAGGCCTCCCAACAAATGTGAATGATGGTAATGGCTTCCTAAGGAAGAAACATTTCGGTTGAAGAAGTGGCCCCTTCTTGCTTTAATGGAGTCGGACCATCACGTCTTTAAAGTATGAAAAGGGGCTTGGGCAAGACTCAATAATCGTAACAACGGATGGGCCTTCTTTCTTATTTTCTCTGTTGTTTTTTTTTCCATTTTCCCCTCTCTTGTTTCCTTACCACCTCTTTTCCCTTTATTTTATTACTCTGTTAAAATAATAAAATTTCTAGACCAGTAACCGGCCAAGACAAGGCAGACATGAAGAAATATGCTGTAGAAAACAGTATCTGTATATATCAAGAAATAATATCATATTGATTTTTCTTCAGGTAATTGAGGCTATTATTATTAAGAGTGAGATATCTCAGTGATGAGTTGCTACGTTGAAGGTCTCGGGTTTATATCTTGAGTATCACCCAGCATTTCTACATACCCTTATTCGAGAGAAAACCCTGGCAATAGATCACGATTTCAGATTAATCCACTGCCTACACAACCGTTGTCCTAGAAACAGTATAGTCCCTACTACGCACCGAATCCAAGATCCTTTTTAAGGTATTAGTTCGATACAGTTTTTTTTATTTTATTAAAATAAAATAGTGTATAGCTTCTATCCGATAGGTGATAATTGGATATCGTTGGACGATTTGATCACTATTGGTTATACTAGAATAACAGAGAAATAAAACCCTACTGGTATTTTAAAGACTTGGATAAAACTTATTAGTATTTAACGGTGTGAAGTATGTAAAAAAAAAAATAGATCAGACAGAATTTTTGTTTTTTTAATAGAAATTTTGATTTGAAAAGTGTTGGTCTGGAACATGGCATTTGAAATCATTTATGGGTTTAATGGTAACCGATTGACAAAGAATTACAGGTATTTGCCTGTGCATGATTTTGGTTCACGAATATTAACCAACTTTTGTAAATATAATTTACGGAAAAATAAAAAAAAAATCTCTAGAATTTAACAACGATATTTTATCGTTTATTTTTTCCGAAGTAAAAAATAAATGTTTATTATGTTTTATTGTTTAGAAGTTGTTGCTTTTTTTTAAACAAATAAAAGATTGTTAGATATTTCTCGTTCTCACGTGTATTATTTTTACAAAAGTTTTTTATGTTTTATCATTTTTTTCTTTATTGATTTATTCATTAAAAATTACAACTTTATTATAACAATACAACAAGTGTCAACTATTATTTATTTACAGGAATGCTAAATTATGCGATGGATAAAGACCATTACAGAAACTACCCACTGGTAGTGCTCAAATAACATATTTAACTTAGAAGGTCTCCATTATGTTGTAATTATAAAGCTAGAATAGCGAAAATCTCGTCTATTGCTATTTCGGAAATAAATGTCATTGAGACCGATTAAGAATACGATGTTTCCACGTGCATGTGGTTATAACCTTTAAAACATCCCAGGGCCTCCTGCAGGGCAACGAACCCGCGATCTTGGGGTTAGTTGGTTATTATGCTAATCACTACTCCACAGGTCACCCCAATTTAGTTATATTTACTCACTATTATTTTTTTCTGTCCTAAATTATTAAAACAAAAAAAAAAAACGTTTAATTTAAATCAACACATATTAAAGTTAGCCAGCGAAGTTCATATTATTACTATTTCACTTAGGAATCCTGGCCTGGTAAAAATTATTTTATAATACACTTCTTAATTAAACTTCACCTTTTTAATTATTTCATTATTAAGAAAAGGTGTAAAATTTAACTAACACCCTAAGTGACATCAAGCTACTCCATAATTGAATGGGGAATGGAAAAAGAAGATAGACAAAGGCAAGGGAGTGGGTGGAGTAGCTATAGCAAAGGCTTCTTGGGGGAGGGGGGTGGTCGAAGTTTTCTAGAAAAGCGCCCCGAAAACTTCAAAGAGTGGAATTTTAGTTTGCAATGAAGAAAAGGGGGAGAGAAGGGAAAGTTTACTTGTATTATCGGATGTTTACACTTTCAAATTTAAAAGTTTAATCAAAAGGGAAAAAAGGCCTCTGGAAATACAAAATATACAGAAAGTATCCCACTAGGGACCAGTTTAATCAAGGATTTGAGTTATTTAGAAAATAAAGTATATTAAAAAATATACGAGTTTTTTCTTTTAATAATAATTTAAAAATATATTAAAAAGAAAGCTTAGCTTGCTAGAAAATTCGATGCCGCTAAAAACGAGAATCAGTAACACTAATTACTTTGATTAGAATCGAGTTAACCTAGCATAGCCTAATTAATTATTTTGCTATTTGTCAAACAATTTAGTATTTGTTATTTTCATAACTCACGAGACCATATTGGAATACGATCCTTACAGCACATTTATTTGCTACATCCTGAGAGTTAGACTTAATTATATAAAATATATATATACATTTATTATGTGTCTATTTAAAAAAAAAAATTTATTATTGATATATTTTATTTTTAACTTACCCGAGGCAAATAAAAAAGTACTAAGTTTTTTATTATTCCGAGTTTTAAACTAATGAAAGACATTAGTAACACGACAGAAAGAAAGATATTAGATATTAGAACAATCGAAATAGTAAGCACTCCGAAAATCGGAGCAGAGATGAATATTATTTAAGCAAATTATTGTTTCCAAACATACTAGTGGTAAAGAAGAAACCGAAAAACCAGACAGAGAATATGCACCAATTAGAAGCCAGCCAGCCGAGGCCCACCCAATCAGAGTTCACCCAGTCAAAGCACAGCCAATTAGATCACCGAAAGAAGTGGTTCCTCCCCCGGACCCGTACAAGTAAAATACTTAATGATAGAAGGACTGTTTCAGTCTCACATAAGCCCTGAGGAAGCTAGCAGCATATCTAGCGGAATGTTGGAAAAGAATTTGAAAAAAACGGTCGAAATCAGAAGAAATATTTGATGAAAGGATTCAAATGAAAGACTGTTGGATATTTCGCCTTCCAAGAAATATCCTTTTCTGTTTCCAAAGGACTTTTTGTTTTAGATATTTTAATTTTATTTGTTAAAGATATTTTACTCAGACCCTTACGGGTTGTGGTGGTACAGGTTAACATGTGCGTAAATTATACTTTGTGATTAGACATAAGATGTGTATGTTTTTGTATGTGAGTAGTATTAGTTATTTGTTCATATGATTGATGAGAGATTAAGAGAAAACGTTGATCTCTATCTTACCAGCTTATTTAAGCAAGCAATGAATAATTTCCTGTTGCTTTGAGTCGCTAAGTAGTATTTTCCTAATAGATAATAGAAATAGCCTGTCCCGCTTTGATATCCTGGAATCATTTAGCGACATAAGCCTCTTTCCGACCCCACATGGCGGCGGCAGTGAAGCGAGGTGCAAATCTGGCCACAGTGTCCGACAACTCATGCATATTCATCCTTCTATCCCGTAGCTTTGATCTATCTACATATTTTGCGCGGTATGCCTTGAATTCCTAAGCTCTGCCGTAGCCTGTTTAAAGCTTTGCCTTCTGGAACTTCTGCTACTCCTTCAACCCCCGCCTCAGTTATGCTCTCTCTCTTTCCTCCGAGCCCGTTGTGTGTTCGTGATGAACAACATAGATTGCTGAGTACGACTGTTTCAGAGCTACTCTCATCTTGTCCTTTGTTATACTTTACCTTTCTCCCTGTTCGTATATAGATGTATATAAAAAATAAATAAAATTAATTATACATAATGGAATGAAATAATGACAAGTAGACAAACTACCTACTGAGGTAGTTTCAACCACAAACTTGGCGAAATCCGCAACAGATGGAACATTAAGATCATTATGAATTACATAATTCGTAGCAAAATAAGATAGCAATGAAGATTTTATGAATGAATTCGGACTGTGAGGATTAGATACGAGAGGATCTTATAAATAGTCATGTATATGAGTTTTTTGTAATTAATTAAGAGCTTAGAGCGTTTGTGAAGTATGTGTAGCCTGAAACGGCGAGCGGTTTTCAAGTTAGACGTTTGTCAAGATGCAGTACTAAGTAACGGATTTCTTCTACAGGAGTCAGTGGGATATTTTTAAAGCTGGAGGACAAGAACTTATTATTACAAAAGACTTTGTTGATTTCTTCTGGTTCAGATTGTGTTGATAAATTTTTCGCCAACGTTTTGCCATCCATGCTGCTGACTTCTTCAGGGATGTGATGATAATAGGGGCCGTGGGAAACTAAAAGAGTATTTAAGAAGTTATTAGTTTTCGACGAAGTATTTTTACGAGCATTATATATTTAGGTACAAAAATCAATTTATATGTATTTAAAAAGAAAAATATATTCAAACAATAGCATCCAATAGCCACCCTTAAGAAATAGTTGAATGACGTAAACAGGATTATCTGTAAAGACATTGGATAATCAATTGCGGTTGGGCGTAGATAAAGGCAAGGTCACCATCTTCTGACCCAACTTCATTCTCAATTGCATTTTAAATTTTAAATTTAAACCAATCTCATACTCTGCCTATTCTCTTTCTCTAAAAAATCTCGGAGACATATGCTTTTCTACATTTATTTTGTAATATTCATATTTAATCACGCTGGTATCCATAATTCTTTCATTTCATAGTATGCCAAGAAATAACTTTCATTTATTTGCGTTGCTTCATTCAAAGTGGCGCAACTAATATTTCTATATCACCTCCAAATAATTTGTTAATAATAGGGTGTATAAAAAAAAAATGGCCATTTTATCAAATTCCTGAGTTCAAAAGTCTGTTATTTTAATGCTATTTACCATTTACCAACTCTTAATAATCTATTTAGAGCATTCTCTAAGCTTGTTTACTAAAACTTGAGTCTTCAAAAAAAGCCTTACTTTAGTTATTTATTTCATAGAAGAAACATAACAGTGTCCTGCGAAATTCTCGTAATTTTAAGAAACCTCTGAAGCAGCTCGTGAAATTATTAAATATGAAGGGGAAGGTGTCCTTGACCAGCGCACTGCGCGGCGTTGGTTTGAAAAATTTAGCAGTGGAGATACGACGTTGGAAAGAAAGAAGGGCTCCGGGTGACCATTAATGGGTGAGGTTCTGAAGGAAGCTGTTGAGTCAAGTCCGCCCACAAGTACTCGTGAACTTGCTAGGGAGTGTGGTGTGTCGAAAGATACTGTTAGTCACCATCTAAATATATCAAATAAATAATAATACAAATATTTATTTAAAAAAACGATCATTTTAAGTTAATAAGTTTAACCTATTAAGTTAATAATAAGTTGCTAAACCGGAACACTATTTCAGATTCTGGTAGATAAATTATTTAATCTGTTAACAGACACAAAGTACCCAGTGGGATCTACAGACCCTCGAGATGCTCAACCAATAGCTAGAGAGTGCTTAACCTAAATAGGAGTGACTTGGTGGTTGATCTGCGACAATTCATCTCCCTGCAAAACAGTTGTTATTGTTATAGTTCAATCTCTATCATGCAATGAATCAAAGATACTTTATGTGTTGTAATGGTACAGGTTTTTTTTTTCTCATTGGATACTAACATTATATAAAAAGGAAAATATATAAGCTACACAAAAAGGTCTTTTATTTGTAGGCTCGAATGAACTGGAAAGAATTCAGTTTATTTGAAACCTAGAGTTTCATGTTAAGTAATTTACGGAATGGCAAACTGTTTGATAACTCTTATTGTGATTGAAACAGAACTGGCCACCATTTGCAAATTGAATACAATAAATGTAATTTAAAAAAAGTGTTTGTTGACTATAAAAACACAAAGGAATGAGTTTACAAAGTTTTTTTGTTTATTCATTTATAGTCGATTGATGTTGCAATGACCAAATACAGTGGGAGTAAATTTTGTCTATACAGGTATAGTTAGGATAGGGTCCTTCACAAGTAACTGACTTCATAGAGGGTCGGGTCCATTTTACTTACCTACCGATGGACGGCATAACAAGGATTTTTTACTCGTTTTAAAAATCCTAAGTCTATCTGTCGGGATGCAGATTTTGGGCTTAGTAGGCATTGTGGTCTTTACAAAGTATTGAATTATCTGAGATTATTGAGCTAGCTCGTTATTTTCCACTAATTGGGCTGTCTCATACATAACGTGGTGAGGAATATTACCTTTTTCATTTGAAATATTAAAATTTCTAAAATGTGGTGATAAGCTATGCTCTGCGCCAGGTCCATATCCATGGAATCTCTTCCATAATTTATGGTCATTTCGCAGGCCGCTCGCTTGCCCAACCCTCTCATCCTAAACACACATGTATACAAATCCTTGATTGTGATGGTGGTTTTCATAATTTCCTGTGATCTGTGTTGAGGATGTTTCTGTTGGCTTTACTTATTTATCTGGAATAACAAGATATAGATTTTGCATAACGGATTTATGCTATTCTTGTTTATAGCGTTATTCTTATATTTTTTGATCATATTATTGGTGTATGGATCATAATTTTATCTCTAAAACTTTGAAGGCATATCTCTTTTGTCTGAAACGTGTGGAGATAGTTTATTCATCTTTTTTTCTTTTTAAATAATTTCTTGTATTTTAGAAAATCAGTATCGTTTTTGAAAGAAATTAAGTGCTCCGCTATTCAGCATCACTAGAAATTTAATTGTAGTTGTATATATAATTAACCAAATAAACTTAAAATTATAAGCAAATTAATAAATTTTTTTCAAGAACAGATGTTTTTAATTTTTTAACTCGTACTTGTAAATAAAGGTTATACTAATCTATAGGGCCTTTTTAAAGTGAGTAAAAAATCCTTGGTTATGCCATTGTTCGGAAGGGACTTTAAACGGAAGCCCCGAGCCTGATCGATGTCAAGTCCTCTTTAAAAATCCCTATCCTAGTTTAACCTGTATAGGCAAAATTTAGAGCTCCCAAGGTAGCATCGTCCGATTAGCCATAGTAGCATATGAATGAATTAAGCCTTTATTATAAAGAGAAATATAAACAAAATAAAATGGTTTACAAACACCTTATAATATTTACAAAAATATATACATATTTGCTCTTTATGGGCCTTCCCTTATGGGAGTAAGGTCTAACTTCTCGGAGTGACCAGCTCTATTGGGAAGTGGATTTCTACATTAATTCCTGCCACTTAACTTCATCTTGAGCAATTCTTGTCCAATTGGAGCCCACGTAGTCTTTGAAAACATCTCTCCATCTCTCTTGTTGGCTATCTTCTTCTGCATTTTTCCAGTTGTATGGTATCCAGTTGGTGAGTCTACGTGACCATCTCTCATCCGTAGTGCGCATTAGGTGTTCTGCCCATTTCCATTTTTGTATTTGGATGGAAAAGTTGTCATCCTTGAAGTTCGTTTGCTCTCTTATTGCTGCACATCTCACTTTATTACTTTTCCTTATTTTCAAGACACTTCTTTCGATTGCACGTTTCCATACGTTCAACTTATTAGCTTGTTACCTTGTTACCTTCTGTAACTGGTAGCACACAGCTTGTCAAACTAGTCAAAGATTAGTTTTTTAAGGTTCATTTCATAGATGCCTTTCATTGTAAAGCTGAAGCTCCAGTATTTTTTATATTAAGGTATTTTTTTCCAACCAAATGAAAGTCTCTGGATTTCATAATAAGTCATCGAAATAATATACAGTTTGTATATTTTTATACATAATATACAGATTGTTGATTTTTATTATTTCTTGTAGGCTGTTGGTCATAACTTTTGTGTTAGAGTAGTTTGGCTCTAGGCCTACTGCTTGACATTCTACGAATAGTTCCTCTATAATTCCTGACAGCTCTTCTTCGCTGGTTGAAATTAAAACCACATCATCTGCGAATTCGAGCTTATTAAGGTTTATACCATTCGTTTTAATGCCCTTATTTCTCCATTATAGGCCATAAGAGCTATAACAGCATAAAATGACGATAAATGTACAAACAACAAACACTATAGGGCAAATTTCCTGATTGGATTTCTGTGGCTTCTATAATGATAACATATAATCTTGTGTTTTCAAGTTCCTCTCGTATCAAATCATTACAATCCAAAATGCATCGTAAAATTCACAATACTCCTTACTTGATTAAGAAAATAATCATCCATAATGATCTGAATTTCTCATAATTTGCTAATTTGGCCCGAGCCCCGATATCAATTGTTTAATGACAAACTCTATCCCCACTCATACCCACTAGTTTAATACTAGCTACCTCTTCTATTCCCGATAATGCTCTGAAGCGTCTGAAAAAAAGAGGGTCTCGTGATTTTTTAACTTGAATTAGTTATTTAAGTTCTACCAGTGGGTTATTTTTCTATAATATGAGACAAAGGCAAGTGTCTCATATTATTAGATAAGTGGACGATTTGATACTGTTGGATGAAGATTAGGAAACTATAGGGCTAAATAAAGAAACGTTGAATGAAGGAAATAAGGCTGGAAGTAAATTTGGATAAGACAAAGAATATGGCTAGTAGCAGAAAAGGGAGAAATTTTGGTTATATAGTTGTAGGAGGGAATAAGTTCGAATATGTGGAGAGTACTTAAAGTCTATGGTAACTAGAAGAAACGAAATTCAAGAGGAAATAAAAGCGCATTTAAAGAAAGGACTTCACTAAGGACGCGTCTTTTGTCCCGAAATCTAAAAATCAGAATTTATAAAACCATCACCCTCCCAGCTCTTTACGAATGTGATACTTGGCCGCTAAACCTGAAGGATGAACAACGTCTTCAGGTATTCGAAAATAAGGTTCTACGTAGAATACTCGATTCAAAAAAGAATGAGGTGGAATCTTCTACATATCTACATACAGATGGGCCTGTAAAGTTGCTGGGCTTAGTAACGAACGAATTCCTATGATGTTAATAATCGCGGTGCCGAATGGGAAGCGTCTGAGGTGTAAACCGTGGGTGGTACGATTGCGATAAGGGAGATCTGGCGGGTATGGTCTTGGTTAGCGGTCTGTGGACGGAAGTTTGTAAGCAGAGATGGATGGTAGGCATCGAGCCTTCGGGTTCGCTAAGCCTTATTACTACTATACAATTCTGAATTTCAATAAATAAATATCATAAAAACGTTGTTAAGATGATTTAGTAGTATTGGGAGAGTAAAATATAAATTTGAGAATAATGATATTGCTGTGCTAATCTTTGCATCTTGAACCCTACTGAATTAAATAACTACCTTCAATTAAAAAATGTTACTGTACTTGCAATATTTTAATTACTAGATGGAATAGTGATTTTAATTCGTCTTTTCTATATATCTTCATTATCCTGGTAAATATTCCGCTGATTGTCGCTTCGAATTGAGTCACATCAAGTTTTAACTATATATTAATTTAATTTTTAATATTTTCCAAAAATGCAAATAATCGTGAGCTTTAGTACGGATAAGAGAATATAATTATGGGTATTGAGTAGATTTCGGTAATCATTTCGTCAAGAAATAAAAATATCGATATTTCGAAGTGTATATATATATATATATATATATATATATATATATATATATACACACAACTTTTTATATATACTTCGAATATATATACTATACATACCTTTTACATATTTGTTGAAACATTCATTTCTAGATGGAATAATTACCAAATGTACCCTTTTTGCATAATAACATTTTCTTTTCCATACAAATATAATAATCACATTTATTATTGCAAAATATTAAAACGGAAACAAATAAAAAGTTAAAACTTATTGTGACTCAACTCGAAGCGACAACCTGCGGAATAATTACCATAATTGTTAATCTTTAGGCTTACTTACTATAGTATATAAGTAGTAAACTATTCCTGTATTGCCAGGAAATCAAACGGAGTTTGAACGCTGCGTCATATAACGAGAACACCGGAGGGAAGTTGAAGTTTGCATGGGTTTTGTAAATTAACAGGTCAAATTGATAACAGGTACAAACCCCTGTCACTGCTGGCGCTCACAAAGGGCTGCTACTGGGAGCCACTATTTTGTAGTCAGGAGGGCACGCCACAAAGCCGATTTCAAGTTCGTTCAACAACGTCTTTTACCTCATTTACTTTTAAATACCTTTTTGAACCGAAATGGAGGAAAGCGAATTTATAAAACGATTACTCCTGACGTTATAGTAATGACGGCAAAATATTGCTTAAAAAAAGTAAAAAAAGCCATGATAAGCCCATGTTCGAGGGTCCTTAGCGCAGCAGATGGTCATGGAATTATTTAAAGTGAGTAAAAAATCCTTGGTTCTATCTTTCTTTGGAAGGTACGCTAGAAGGGGATCCCGCACTTGTCGAAGTTAGCTACTCGTTAAAAATCACTATCATAAGTATACCAGGATAGGCAAAATTTAGAGCTTCCACTGTAACATCGCTCGATTATTTCCGCATAAAAGTGACGTTTAACGAACAAACAAAATAAGTTAGTCTTATTTTATCTGTGTTTAGAGGGACCAAATTTTTAGGCCATCTTCAGGTCTGAGAGCAATAGAAAACAGAAACAATATATAAAAGCATTAGTGAATAGGAAGATATAACAGATGATATAAACAGAAACGATAGGAATGAAAAGAGTTACGAGCAAAATGTAAGTTATGAAATAACTGATTTGAAATAATAACAGAAAAATTTAGAAGATAATTCAATATAGTTGATGAAAAAATTAAACATAGTAAAATAACAAGAGAATTTTCTTGTAAGTCTTCATTCTCTTTTAATTTTATTACGTCAACTATAACTATAACTATCCAGTAAGCCATTTCTATTTGAATACGATAACGTATATAAACTTAGTTCTTATAGAACATTATTATTAAACAAATCAAGTGAAAAAGTCTGTTGAAGGAATACAAATCCACGTGCTAGGAAATCGAGCTTTGATAGTAGGGAAGCTTTCAAGGTTTTTTTTTATTCATTTTTTCGATGGTATCTTGAAAACTTTGTTGAAAAATCATTTTTTTTAAGTAATAAAACTAAAGATGAAAGTATTTCCTAGTACATTTTTTTTTCTTAGCCCCTTTGGTTTTTATTAATTTTATTAATAACAATAACCTATTAATATACATGGCATCTCTTTTACGGCACCAGGTGCATTTTAAGAGAGGAATGTGGATTGGATTTTCTGGTTTTCAATTACATGGTTTAAATAATGGGGCTCACTAGTTCTTTCTGATTAGAGTTAGTAGTTTACTCAGTCCATATTGAGTGTCTGTAAATGTGATTGCCAGCGCTGAGGTCGGCCTGTCGGCGTAAGTGTGTAGAATAGAATCGAGCAGTGTTGGAGGCTATCAAAGAATTTGATATGCCTCCGTGTGATGAAGTCCTTTACTGTCGGGAGTCCGAGGGTCTCTTTTATTATTCTTTTGGAAGGAGAGAATAATATATTCGGTCTTCTTGGGATTAACTGTAATATTCGAACCATTCAGTTGTTTCCTCACAGGCCACCTCCGCCTGGAGTTTTTTGGCTCCCTCTGCATTCAATGAGCTACTGTCGATGGCGATGCTTTGAAGTCTATGCAGAATGCATGCAGTTTTAGGCGTTCTTTTGCTAATGTTAAATTTATTATGCTGAACAAAATGAAAATGTGGTTCACAGTTGAATACCCAGGACGAAATCCTACTTGGAACTCGTTTAAAATTTTATTTGTGTCCACCTAGCTCCACAAACGGACCAATAAAATCCCAGTCAATAGTTTGATGGTGACATTAATGAAGGAAATTCTTCTGAAATCGTCCACCCTCTGGACATCCCCTTTTTTGAATAACGAGTAGATAACAGCCTCAGTGAAACTCGGTGGTACTCCTCCTGTATTGAAACAATCATTGAACTCCTTAATAATCTGCACGATCACACATTCCGGGGAGATTTTGAAAAATTCATAAGGCACCTAATCATCATCGTCCGGGAGCCTTATTATTTTTTTATTAGCCAATGTGCTTTTCAATTCCTCCAGACCTATTTCCTTGTCCAGCTCAGGTAACTCCCAATTGGGAACAGCTTATAGCATTTGTGGAGCTTTTATACCAGGATTCAGGAGTGATTTAAAATAAAGCATAAACTGCTCTCCTCTAATTTTGGATCACTATAAATTTTCTAGACTTGAATTGTTTTATTAATAACCAGAGATCTTTTTCATCTTTAGTGGCTATAAATAGGGTATGAATGTGTACATTTTATTTTTTTTATTATTAGTATTATTATTATTTTATTTTTTTACTTTATTTTATTATCATTTCCGCATTAATTTCTTTCTGTTACCGCATGTATATATTTTTCCGCATGTATATATTTATTTATTTTGTTGTTGTTTTTGTTATGGAATGACTTTAAGCTACACAGCACTATTACTTATTGCCCACAAGTGGCAGATTGTAATATTTCAATAAAGTGTTAATATAAAAAGTGGCTATAATTTTTTCTTTTAGGGTCATATCATACTCGTTCTGTTTTTCGATACACAATTCTTTATATTCCCATTTGCTTTTAAATAAAGGTGTTTAGTGTAATCGTTATTCCGTTTCCTAAATAAATTCAATAACCTAAATGATTTATCCCGGGACTTCTTACATTCACCTACATTGCTTCCCCAACTTTCTACTATTATTATTATTAGCCTGGTTACTATGATATTCAAATTCAAGTATACTGTTCTCAATTTTAAATCTGGATCTTTGACACCATCTAATTTTATATTACTCAATTTATTCTCTATTTTTGATTTGAAATATAATTAATCCTGCCATGACCACCGCAATCTGCTTAATTTTGGATATAACTCTGAAATCTTTGATGTATTTCATTATGGAGGCTGAAAAACAGAAGATATCTCTGACGGAACTACCCCTCCCCGAAAGGTACGTGAATTCTCCATCAGCATCACCGTTTGCACGACCGTTTAATAATGCCAGTTCATAATCATGACACATTTCTGGGAACGATTGACCTTGAGTATTTAAAATTTTATCTTTCGATTTTCTTCTACTCTCCACAAAAAAATTTCTCTTGAGAAATACATTCCGGAATGACCTGCCTCTCCGCCAATCTCACATTGATATCACCCAGAAGCAAATACTTTTCATCAAAATCAGAAAGAAAATTTAATAATTTTGAAAAACTATCATTCCAGGAATAATAATTTAGGTAAACTGGAATAATATGAAAAATTTCAACAGCAGTATGTAATTCTAAAACATCCCACTTACCAATGTTTATAAATCTACAAATCACAGTAATAACAGATAAATTACTTTTTAATACCTAACAAAACACTTGTCCTGCCTTTTGTCTTAGTTTTTGTAGCCCCAATCCATATTAGACTGACATTAAAGCATTTTTCATATGTTAAAGTTTCAGATTTTAGCAAAAATGTTTGAAACAGCTCTATAATATCATATTGTTTTATGAATTGAAAAAAAGAATCTTATACAAGTTTACTGGCCAAGCAACCTACGTTAAATGGCAATATTTTTATTTCCCTAGTAGTATTAAGTCTAGACTCACTTGTATTATTGACTCGACAGACGGTATACGAGGTCATTTGTTATTATCAAGATAAATATTCTTTCCTATTAAATTATCAGTGTTATTATTTTTGAAGTGAAAACTTCTTTTGGTGCACCGCACACACATTTTTGCGTCGGTAGTAAGTTAAACTGATCCGCCACGCTCTGAGGTGAAAGGCTCGTTCGAGTAACCTCAGGATTGCAGAGTGTACTCGAGCGAAAAAGATGCTATTAACAATTAACCTGACTTTTATTATTTGTTAGCTTTTAATTTTCCATATTAAATAATAAATATTATTATTATAAAGCGTGATTCTATCGAATAGGTAAGTCATTTCGCGTATCATAATATAACGAACGATAAATATCATTAAAAAGTACTAGGTTATAACACATTCTCAATATTACCTCCTATATATGGTCAGTAGGTAATCGCGGTTATATAATTTAGTTGTTAAATATTTCAAATATTTAAAAAACAACACAAAAATAAAACAACCTCCATTTACAATTTTACACATACAAGCAGCATAAGTGTAAATACATGTTCCGGACTTCCTTTTTTAATTAACGTGATTTTTATTTTAATTAATTAAAGTTACCTTTTATAAATAAGTTTTACAATAGCAGGAAAATGGAGAAAAAACCCACTTAAAAATAAATAAATAATAATAATAATGATAAATAAATAAATAAAATAGTAATAATAAAGTAAATAAATATAATCATAATAAATAAATAGAAAATAAATAAACCATTAAAAATAACTATAAAATAAATACAGATAACTAGATTAAAATAAGGCCACCTGTGGTCTAGTGGTTAGCGTAACAAACTACTAAACCCAAAATCGCGGGTTCGTACCCCGGCAGGTGGCCCTAGATTGATTTTTAGTTTCCACTTTTGACAGAATTTATGGATTGTTTTAAAGGATTGTTGTAATTAGTTTACTATTGTATCGATTTGGTATGATATGTGTACATAGCGGTGTCGTCTGCGTAAAGCGATGTGGCTACTTTTGTATGTTTTGGGGGAGATCTGATATGAACAGGTTGAATAGGATTGGGGATAGGCTGGAGCCTTGAGGAAATCCAGCGGGTAGGGGAAGTGCTTTGGAGCTAGAAGTGTTTATTTGAACATAGAATTGTCTATTAGAGAGGAAGGAATCTATGATAGGTATTAGGTATTAGAATATATGATAGGTGAATTCCATCTGCCTTGATAACATTTTGTTTTCTTCTCGTTGTGACTGTAGCTCTTGTTTTAACAGTTCATTTTCTCTAGCTAATTGTTAAATTTTGGCTGAGAATAAAACAATATCTGATTCTGTAGCCACTGTTTCCAACGTTTTATCTGCTACCTGCAGTTTTTTATCCATTGACACTCCTAAGGTGTCAATTAATTGATTCAATGACAAACTACTTACAGGTACTTCCTGTAAATCAGATTCCTGTAACAATTTTCGTCTTTTTCCATCTCCAGCATTATCATACTTTTAGTTTTTAATAGGCCAAACAAAATTTTACTTAATAACTGTATTATTTTGAATAATATTTTCACAAAAATTCAGTATTAAGGCTTTAAAAGAAAAACACACACTATAATAAACTTTTTCCTACGTAAAATACTTAAGTTTTACCGACATATCTTTAGAGGCACAAAATACGTCTGATATTGTTTAGAAGTATTTTAAATGTTCAAATGTTTACAAATATTGCCTTTGAAAATGAAAAGCAAACATATCTTTTTTATTTTAAGCATATTTATTTACCAGCAGGAACCAGCTCAGCACTTATCACTAACCAATGTCGACACATAACTGTGATATAGAGTTAAGTATACAACTCTGATAAAATCCTTGAATATTATTTATATATCAACTGATGTTCATATCACGTCACAATATATTTTATGACGTGATGTCTCTGTATTGTAATCAATATAACATATTTGAAGACCCTAATCTAACTTCAGAACTAGTTAAAAACGCCTACCACTCAATTTGGAAAAATTAAAACCCACCACTTCGTCCATTAAATGTTTTAATACATCGGATTGAATTGTTTTTAATTGAATTTAATTGAATTCTTTACTAGAGGAGACTGACTGCTAATTGCCTAAAGTCTCACCATAGCTGCAAGGTATCCATAATTACTTACCAAAATATCTCACGCGCATAAAGTTCATGGTTGGAACAAAGAGAACAGCCTGTACAGATCAGGGAATGGATAATGGACATGTAATACTTATCAAATATTTAATAAGAAACACTACGATGCTCAGCTAAAATGCCAATCCGTTGACGGTAGAGTCTTGTGAAGTTTATCAAGATGTTCATAAACTGTGTTTTTATTTGATAACTTTGCATAGTTTCGGTATTTTATTCCTGAATCTCAAATACTGAAAGAGAACATATTCATACATGTGTGTGAGTGAGTAATTCTTTTTCTTCACTTGTAGCTAAGCACGCAAAAGATTTAAATTAAAATCTCAAAATCTAGTTTTTTTTTCAAAATATGATATATATTTTTCTGGAACCTATAGGTCAGGTAGGGTTAAAGGTTTTTCTAAAGAGAAGACAAATTTTCTTCAGTTTCTGTTTTGCAAGAGAAACTCTACTCAAATTGCTTAATTAATGATTGTATATTTTAAAGATTCTAATCAGATTTTATTGTTTATTTATTCTTAAATTTTCATATGTACCTGTACAATTGCGCATCTAGCGAATTTGATCCAAGTGTTTTTTTGTTTTTTTTTGGCTTTGATACAGGAACATCAAGTTTTGAAAATAAAAAAATTGAGTAGGTCTCTTGGCCATTGTTTTTTAAATATTTTCCTGCCAAAACAGGTAACTGGGAGTAGCTAGGAGGAAGAACAAGTGGATTTAGGTTATATTGTGTTGATGAGTGGAATGTTGTGTATTTGTTATGAATATATGATTTATAGTGGCAATGTTCATATCGTTGTATCCAGATAATAAGATGTTTGTTATTATTTCGTCCTTCGTTTATTTATTTTTTTACCAAGACCTTTCGATGGTGTAGTGTCATTTGGTACCATCCCGCTGAGCTGGAGGGATGATCGTTGTCGACTGTTTTATCGGAAAGGAATGAGGACAGGAGGTGAGCTCGTTATTCCCTTCGAGGGCAGATTTACATTTTTAGGAAGAATCCATCTTCTCGGCGGACCCTCCTATCCGGCAAGATAAACATCTTACAAATCCGATCTCTCCTGTTTTTGAGGATTCGAGGAAGATATTATAAAACAATATTTTTCCATACAGACTTTCCTACTTCCAAATTTTTAGTGTTTTTGAATCCATCGAAGATTGAAGATTTTGTGTAACAAAACTTCAGGTTTAATAAAAATGTCTTCGTTTTTACACAGCCTACTTGCTTTGAGAAAAAGTTCATTTGAGTTTTCCGTATGCAATGTTTTATAAATGGCCTGTATATATTGCTGACAAATATGAATGACACGTTTCAACAGCTAATAAAATGGCATGACAAATATGTATACATGTGTTATTAAAAAGAAAAAAAGTAATTTTCTACCTGTCAGAGTAACTAACGTAACACGTAAGTTAAAGAAAAATGTCATTCTACCCTCAATTATATACGTCTCTCCAAACGACAACTTCATTAGCCTCAAGGTAAATGAAAATTATCACGGTGAGAATGTGATGGAGAATAAAAACATACCATTTTTGAAGAAGATATTTCAATGACACAACTGTAAGCATCTATTCACATTTAAACAATAATAAAAGTGGAATGCCACGCTAACTTGGCGAGGCCATTTATCCCGCCATTTCAGTGTTGCCACGTGAACAATAACTAATGTGATGTAACTAATCGGACAAAGCTGTGGACGAATATTCTCTTTCAAGTACTACGTAGCTCTATATATACAAACAGAATCAGAGAAATGATGACCGCTAAAAATTAATAAATTTCAAATAAAGATATTGGGCACTTAACCGATGTTTGAAAAATTTTAAGTACAGCTAGGAGAGTAACTAACGGGACAACTATATGATCAGCTTGAAGCACCCATTCTTACTAATCAGCTGGGAGCAATCTAAGCACATGGTGTTTTTATGTATTTTATTCGGCAAGTTTGGTTCTTTGGAAATAAGCACTAATTTCAGGGAAATGAAAGTGACTATGAAATGACATTTTTTTTTTAAATGACACACAAACAATAACATCAAAAGTAAATTATCACCCAAAAATAAAAATTGATTAAAATGGTCAATATTTTATTCTGGACGTTTTACATTCCTTTCACTACAATTTATCTTGTCCAGGAAAACAAAAGTGTGCATTAATTGTATACAAAATGGCTACCATTTACCTTAAGAACTAAAATTTCCATAAATCCGGCTAAAACTCCTGAAATAACATTCCAGACAAAATTTAAGGACGTTACAAAACTTGAAAAATTGGCCTAAGAAATTACATTTAAAAACTTTTTAAAACACCTTGCACTAATTCAACTGATACAGTATTATTCTTTAAATTAGGTACTTTTTAAACCTTTTATTGTTATAGTTAATTATTTTTCATTTCTATTTCGAAGTGTAAACCATCTCTGGGAAAGCATTTAAACATTTAGTTCAATACTTGGTAGAAGTTGCCGTTGAAGAGAAACAGAAAACATTCACGTAAAAAGGTTACGATATTGATATATCTCCTCCACTTATCGATGAATGATAATAGCGTACTTATAAGAAGAAAGTACACAATTTTCTATTTCACGTTCATAGGAATATTTTGAGAACTTGATCCTAACCATGTGTGTCATTTATTTACTGATTAGCTTCGGATTTCCTAAAATCCTGTTTTGTTTTTTTGATTAAGTTATGATAATTACAACTATAATAATATTACAACTAGTAAATCTGCTAATATAAACCAATGACATGAAAAAAAAACACTTTTGGAGAACCTACCCATCAGTAGCACTCCAATAAAGTTCTATAGTAGATGGTCTCGAGGCCATCTTCTTTTCAGACGCCTAGAAGGGTTATCAGGAATAGTATGGGAAGCAAGTTGAGAGACCAGCGGATTCAAGTGAGCATGGAGCTTGTGATGGAAGAATAGGTATCTAGTTTGGGCCAAATCAGCAACATAGGGGATATTAAGATCATGATGGATGAGTTTGTTTATGACATAATAAGGAGCATTGAGGATTTTACGAAGGATTTTGGATTGTAAGGATTGGATACGAGATGAATGGATGGTTTAGTAGAGCCCCAAAGATCAACTCCGTATGTCTAAATAGGTCTGATAACTGTCATGTAAATGAGTGTTTTGTAATTAATTGGGAGCTTAAAGTGTTTGTCTAGTAAATATTGAAGTAGGCGAAAACGTCGAGTTTCATGTCTTTTCCAAGTGCGACGTTTGTCCAAATGGAGTCCTAGTTATCCTAAAATCCTTGACCCAGGATGTAACAAATTTATTTTATGGTGAAATAATTATATCAGCTATTAATATAACGTTTTCCCAGATTAATTGAGTAGCCCATGTAGTGGTTTTTGTTAATTGAACTCTATAGTATGCTCTATATATGAATTTTGAACTAACCTGGTGTAAGTTAATTTACACCGATTGATCCCTTATTAGATAGCCTAGTTTGATGGATACTTTTGATAAACAATCGATTCCAAAATTCGCTATAGACTGATTCGATACTCAAACCTATAATTTATATGATCATAGAAATTGATAGGTAAAATTATTGGAAGGTTTCAACCAGACGTGGCTTTGTCATGTCGGAACCCAATTTAATGCATGGAGGCTTTCAGGAATCAATCTATCCTAAAAAACACACACACTCTCGCAACAAGTTATTTATTTACAATATTTATAAGACTTAATATATGACGTACATTAGTATTAGTAGTAGGTTTCTATACAAAGCCTCGTTAATCTTTTGAAGTTTTTGTTTATTTATTTAATACTACTTTATGCTGCTATGACTATTCGGACGATGCTTCATTGTGAGTCTCTCAATTTCGCCTATCCGGGTATCATTATGATAAGGGATGTTTAAAGAGTGCCTGACACCTTTCATGCTCGGGACCATGATTTTATGCCCATAAAATGAAATTTTTAATTTAATAAAAATATTTAATCTAATAAATAAAATAGGATCTCTTTAAAGATCCTAAGGCCACCTTGGGGCCTTCGAATCCGGCACTTTGGGAAAATAAGGTTGTCATTTGAATTTACATTTATCAACTAATTACATTTATTATATTTAACTTATCATTTCTGCTTAAGATTAATTTTTAACACTCTTTTATCAGCACTGCTTGTATCTATCTGTGCGTACGTATGTGTGTAACGGATTTTTTGGCAACGTCGAAATATCGATTTAAATTAAAGCTTTGCAAACTTCTCAAGGACCGATTAAAAGACCATAGTTTAATAAGTTGGTTTCATTATCCTTACCAGGAACTTTAGGATTACCGATTTATAATATTCGAAGACCACGGTAGTGTCCGTGTTCTTAGGAGCATGGCTTAATAATAGAGTATGTGAATATTGGGAGGAGTACATGTGAAGTTTCGTTTATTTTGCAAAAAAAAAAAAATTATAGTATTAAAATCTAAAATACACGCTTTGACGTTTTAAACTAAATAGCACGCCACCCGTTATAGACACCCTAAGTATTTTTAGACTATTATTTATATTGAAATAATTTCTTTTTTTTTTCATTCACTCCATCTTCATGCCATTTAAACATAGGGCCTTAATCCAACTTTGTCATTCTTTCCGGTCCACAAAACATTCATACCAATGTATATCTTATATAATAATATATATTCTATATCACAAAAATATATATGGAAGCAAACATATAGAAAAATAATTATTATAGGACAATTAAAAGATTTGTTATAGTCTTAGAAAAGTTAGTAGCCTTGGTTGAGATAGGGTAGATAAACCATACAGTCTGCAAAAGTCAAAGATTAATTTCGCTAGAACAGCTTTTTGAGCTGCTCTTTGCTTTACCTAGCCCAAATAATTGTGTTGTGTAAACAGTCCTGTTTAGTTCAACATCTTGAGAGATCTGCCTGTAAGTATATCTTCAGATATTTACATAAGCCTTGGAAAACTTTACTTAGATAATCTTCATGAGATAATATTAAAAACAAAATAAACCCTAATTTCAAACCATCTACAAAAAAAGTCAGCAATAATTTAATTTTCGTTCGATAATAATGAGTTAAACTCAACAAGATACAGAAATTATAAATTGGATGCAATTGGAAAAATCCCAAAAGCTAAATTCAACCATTCTTCGTTTCGGCAACTCAGTCATAATCAGGACAAAAAATTGCAGCACATCTCACACCAATTTAAAAAAAAACTATACCACTTCAAACTTTGAAGGGTCTGGGGTTCGTACATCGTAGATACTTTACTGCTTCATGGACAATTTTGTTCAGGGGGTGATTTGTCCTGGATCACGCATATAGAGGTTGGGCGAAACCCCGAAGGGTCATAGATCCTATAGGACCATCTCTGGCCGCTGACAGATTAATTTAAAAATATCATCGAGCGGGAATTGAACCCAGGGCCTTCGGCAAGGAACCTCAGTGCTCTACCACTCTGCCACTCCGACAGTCCTAACGGACTTATTTAATAGAAACAGCTAACTACAAAACATTCAACAAAGAATCATGGCAAAAGAAGGCATGATTAAGATGAGGTTATAAAAAAACCAAAAAAAAACCTGATCAGTAAAAAAATAACCAGGCAATATAAAGAGAAAGAATGTATATGCATAAGCCATTGCGATTGATTAGTATTATTTAAAATGCTTAATGTTTCAGAATATCGTTTTACTCAGTTTATATCGTCAGATTCCTAGTTTAAAGTAAAATAAACTTTGACTGGTTTTCCCAGTATCAAAGAGTCTGAGGCTGATTTATCAATTTTCTCTATTGCATAATATTGGTTTTTGAATATACTTATTTCTGCTTTGGAGTACCTGTTACTATAAAACATTAATATATCATTACATTAAGTCATGAAATTACATATTTGTAATATGAAATATAACGAAAAATTCAAGATTAGTTTCCAGTACTGTTTCAGCTCAAGCTGGAGCTTTCTGTGTATTAGTAAGCAATAATTCAATGATCGCTTATCGTGCTAAAAATTGTTTCATATCCATAAAGAGACAGATTAATACACATTTGATGATGTTGAGATCAAATGGTTCATGGACGAACATTCATGGAATTTCTGCGAGTGATTCGAAATATCAAACTTATTACCTTTTTGCCATTCATTCTGAATAATAGGAATTTAATTGCGAACTGACAAACTAATAACTTTTAACGCAATATCGTTTAATTCTTTTGAGTTAGGAGAGTTTGAGAACTTTCAAGAGGTCTTCCAGAATATTTTGAGCAATCAAAATAGTAATGTGGTTGAACCGTTCGCTTTGAAAATATTACATATCCACTATAAATATATTTTATATCCACTATATAAAAGGAACTGTTTCCGGTATTTGAGTTTAAGAACTAAGACGTTCTGAAAGTGAAGAAAACACCGTAAATCAATTATAATTGATTTACGGTGTTTTCTTCACTTTATTTTTATTTGCACTGAAGTATGCTTATACGTTAATTTAAGGAAGAAATAGTTGGGGGTGCAGTCAATGAAAACATCAAAATAAGTATAACTTATTTATTATGTGCCGACGTTTCGGCCTACAATGTAGGCCATCTTCAGGGCTAAGAGAAAAAAACAGAAATATATAAAAACGTAGCAGTAACAAGAATATATAAAGTGGTACAGGAGTGGAAATAAAAACAGTGACTAGATATGATGAAATAGTGAATAGATATAAGATAAATAAGAAAGCATATAAGACAGATTACAGAATAATAAACTTAAAATAGTGATAGATAAAAATAAAATTGTTGATGATGAACAGAAATTGTAATAGTGACAGATAAAATAATACAAGAATAAGAATATAAAACAGAAAAAATACATGTCAAGAAGGGATAAAATGTAAACAATAATATAAAGGGAAGAAAAATGAGGAGGTAAAAGGAAAGATACAAAATAAGAAGATTAAAATATAGAAAAAGGGGGGTTGAGTATGAAGGATTTAGAAAAAAAACTAGTTTAATTAATTATATGGATAAGAAACGAGACATGAGGGGTTACATAGGTAAAGTGTAATAATACAAGCATAAATAGAAAGAAAAGCTTGATAAATTTCAAAAATTAAACATTGAAAAAAGTGGTATTATATCTATGAACTATGAAGAATGAAAAGAAAAAGAAAATAAGTAAGGGAAGTTAATATGTAACTGTATACAATTAGAAAGAAGTGGCATAAATGCAAAATAAGATGAGAATATAATACAAACATATAGAAAATAGGTGAAGCAATACAGTAGATGAAAAATATGAGGCTAAATAAGAATGAACTCTATACTATTAACATATGATGGATGCCAAAAGTAGGTGTGAGAACAGGTGTGAAGAAAGGTGAATGTGAAAATGATGGAGATAAGATAAATATGTACTAACCGAATAAAACAAGTTGCAGGTTAGGGAGCTCAGAGACAAGTAAGAAAACCGTTACACCGGGCAGGCGGAAGCGATAAAGGCGATCTCTGACGGCCAAAAAAATAATGACAAAGAAGGGGGAAGGAGAAATGTAGAATCGGTGGATATAAGAGACCGTAAATAATGTAAATGGCGTGGAAAATTAAAAATTAAATTAAATTAAAAAGGGAAATTGCAGATGCAGTGGATATAAGTGACCGTAAATAATGTAAATTGAGAGAAAAATAAAAATTAAAAGTCAATGGTCAAAATGTAATTAAAAAAAAAAAAAAAAAAAAAAAAAAAAAGAATGGCATAATAAATTAAGAATGTAAGGTTATTTTAGTAAATTAAAAATATGGGCGTAGGTTAGGGATAGGTGATGGGAGTCGGTACCGTTAATGGCAAGACCGACTCCCATCACCTATCCCTAACCTACGCCCATATTTTTAATTTACTAAAATAACCTTACATTCTTAATTTATTATGCCATTCTTTTTTTTTTTTTTTTTTTTTTTTTTTTTTTTTTTTTTTTTTTTAATTACATTTCGACCATTGACTTTTAATTTTTATTTTTCTCTCAATTTACATTATTTACGGTCACTTATATCCACTGCATCTGCAATTTCCCTTTTTAATTTAATTTAATTTTTAATTTTCCACGCCATTTACATTATTTACGGTCTCTTATATCCACCGATTCTACATTTCTCCTTCCCCCTTCTTTGTCATTATTTTTTTTGGCCGTCAGAGATCGCCTTTATCGCTTCCGCCTGCCCGGTGTAACGGTTTTCTTACTTGTCTCTGAGCTCCCTAACCTGCAACTTGTTTTATTCGGTTAGTACATATTTATCTTATCTCCATCATTTTCACATTCACCTTTCTTCACACCTGTTCTCACACCTACTTTTGGCATCCATCATATGTTAATAGTATAGAGTTCATTCTTATTTAGCCTCATATTTTTCATCTACTGTATTGCTTCACCTATTTTCTATATGTTTGTATTATATTCTCATCTTATTTTGCATTTATGCCACTTCTTTCTAATAGTATACAGTTACATATTAACTTCCCTTACTTATTTTCTTTTTCTTTTCATTCTTCATAGTTCATAGATATAATACCACTTTTTTCAATGTTTAATTTTTGAAATTTATCAAGCTTTTCTTTCTATTTATGCTTGTATTATTACACTTTACCTATGTAACCCCTCATGTCTCGTTTCTTATCCATATAATTAATTAAACTAGTTTTTTTCTAAATCCTTCATACTCAACCCCCCTTTTTCTATATTTTAATCTTCTTATTTTGTATCTTTCCTTTTACCTCCTCATTTTTCTTCCCTTTATATTATTGTTTACATTTTATCCCTTCTTGACATGTATTTTTTCTGTTTTATATTCTTATTCTTGTATTATTTTATCTGTCACTATTACAATTTCTGTTCATCATCTACAATTTTATTTTTATCTATCACTATTTTAAGTTTATTATTCTGTAATCTGTCTTATATGCTTTCTTATTTATCTTATATCTATTCACTATTTCATCATATCTAGTCACTGTTTTTATTTCCACTCCTGTACCACTTTATATATTCTTGTTACTGCTACGTTTTTATATATTTCTGTTTTTTTCTCTTAGCCCTGAAGATGGCCTACATTGTAGGCCGAAACGTCGGCACATAATAAATAAGTTATACTTATTTTGATGTTTTCATTGACTGCACCCCCAACTATTTCTTCCTTAAATTAGAAGATACAGTCGACCAACTCTTCTCTAACATAGCTTATACGTTAATATTAATTTTTTATTTTAAAACGTACTTCCTATGCTCATAGTTAATTAAAAAACATTGGTATACATGACAATTATAAGACCTATTTGGACTTAAGGAATAGAGCTTTGTCACTAAGCCATCGAATTCATTTCGTATCCAATGCTTATAAAGTCCTATGACCTCAATGTCACATGGGTTCATGGGCAGAAATAACTCACACCAAATTATTCATAAAAAAAAGTATTTCACATCGTAGTAAGTTGCCATAATAATATTTTTCCACACTTCTAAGATCACTACGGTTTGTATCGATGGTAGAATATATCTCAAAAACAGAAGACGAGAAAGAGAAATATTACAACAACTGACAAATCAGGAAGTTATAATATTAAAAATAATCAGGAATTATTTTTGTATTGTCGTAATACAGTAGTGAATTTCAATATGCAAATTAAAAAAAAAAAAAGTTGGCGTTAATTCTGGTTTTGTGGTACTACTGACACTTGTTTACTTGCGGTACAAAACTCTGACATTGATTTCCCAATAGTTTTTATTAATAATAATAATATAACATTAAACTAGTTGCAAGGATAGGGCTATTTTAACTAGACAGTCGACAGAGAAATTGCGCTATCCCTCGGGGCAGCCAAAGCTAACTCAATGAAGCAAATGGCCAACCACTTCGTCCTACCCTGAAAATTTTATAGTTAGCGACGATGCTTCTTTCACTTGGTTCTTAGTTTTTAATAAGAGAACTGATTAATGGATTAATTAGGAATAATTATTATTAATATTATGTTTGTTAATGGACGAGTGTGTAAGTTTCTTTTTTTGTCAAATTTTCGAATATATCTCTTATATTATTTCATGTCTTCAGTTTCGAGATATATTTTTCCTACAATAGTATTCATGCTGACCTAAGACACACGCACATAGGTTATTACGAGTACTAAATACGATAATAAATACTTAAAGAAATTAAACAAGAGTTTAGTAAAATATCTGGAATTTTTTTTTTTTTACTTGTTATTTTTTGAATGTTCGGTCTTTCTCTTTAAATTATAAATCTTATTACAAAAAGACAAAATATCTTTGTTTTCTGTGATTGAAAGTTATGATTGTTTTTAATAATAAATAAGTAAAATCTTATTTATTTATATATTTTTATGTTTGAAGAGAAAATATATTTCCAGGGCCGGGATTCGAACCCGGATCTCCCACATTTCCGTTTAGGATTCTGAGTTTCCCGCCTTTGCCGTCGACCACGCTCGCAATGGTACGTGCGGACCACAGTGAGGGAGGCGAACAGTGAAAGTTAAAAAGGGCTAACGCTCAGGATGTAAGAAGAGAGAACTCGGATCTGGAAAAATTCATTGGCAATGTGGGGGTGCTGAACCATTTCCTCAAAGGCGGTAATGGCATCATGTTCAGTATCGAATCCCAGGTTGCTGCGGAAGTCATAGATTCATTGGATGCTAAAAGGCAACGGGTGGCTTTAGCACGCCGGGTCAAAATAAGCGTGCTGAACCTAATGCAGGCTGATGAGGATACCCCTAAGAGAGTTATAAAAGGAATGACGGAGCATCGTGATCACTCCAGAAATCGAAAATAACATTCGGACATGCATGAGGAAACTGCAGGAAGAACCAATGCTCGCCTTTTCTGACTTTACGCTAAAATTTCACATCACCACATATGCGAGTGAGTACGCCTTAGGTGCGATATTATCTCAGGAAGGTAACGGTGGTGAGCGTTCCGTAGCCTTCGCCAGCAGACGATTAACGGAAACGGAAGCCCGTTATAGCGCACTAGAAAGGGAGTTGCTATGGATCGTGTGGACGATAGAGCATTTCCGACCATATGTGTTCAGGCGAAAGTTTGTGGTCCACACTTACCATAGGCCGTTGTTATGGGTCGGGAAATTGAAGGAGTGGTCAGCACGTGTCACCCGATGGAAAGAGCAGCTCAGTCAATATAACATGGAGGTAGTGTACAACCCGGGAAGGGAAAATATTGTAGTGGATTGGCTATCGCGAGATCTTCAAATTAACGCAATCTAGTCGAGTACAGGGGAAGATTCCAGAGATATCCAAATATTCGAGTGCGAATAGACACCGGACGAAGAAGGAGAAGGCGGTGCAGATCACCAACACGACGTGGCCACATCTTTTCGAAATGAATCGGGAGACGAGAGACCAACAAAGACGGAGGAGTTAACAGACGCAGTCATTAACAGCAATCCTCGTCAGATTATTTGGAAGACGAAGACCACGGGACTTCTGAAAATGGAGAAGTCCAAACATGAAAAACATGATATCGTCACTATTTGGTCTCAATCAGGAATTAAAGAAGAACAAATATTCCGGGTGCCGAAGGTCGCATCGAGAGCAGGCACGACTACCACTACCTCTACGTTGGAAACGCAACGGTCTGAGATAAGATCCAAAACTTGTGGAGGACCGATAAAATAGGTTTAGATAAATCATTTGTCCGATGCTGTCTTATGGTCGAAACTATTCGTGATCCCGATCAATAAAAGGAGTTGACACTCGCATATCGCCAGGAAACCGAGGGATTAATGAAACAGTGATGGCGTTAAAACGAAAATACTATTGGGTTGGAATGCGAAAATCTATCGAAGAGGTAATAAGTGAATGTAATACCACGAAGCTTGATCGTCACACCCAGTAGAGATATAAACAGAGGCATATACACCTACGGTACCTTTAACCTAGCTCCAGATCGACACTTTTACGTGGCGGGGATTCAAATGGGTGACAGTGGTGGACACCTTCAGCAAGATAGCCATGGCCCACTCGGTGAAGGAGAAATCAGCGGCAGCAGTCAGTAGAGCCCTATAAACGTGGTTCCAGTATTATGGAGTGCCTCATAAGATCTCCTCAGATGGGGGTAGGGAATTTTACAATGCGAAACTTAGGAAAGAGATGAAAGACCTAGGTGTCGCCTGGCATTGAAGTACGCCAAGGGAGGAGGGAATCTAAAGGCTTCATAAAATTAAAGATTCGAAAAGCTTCTGGGGGAACATCTGAGAGTATTTAACGCGGACAAGGTATTGGTGGCTGCTGCGGCAATGCCCTGGGCAATAGTGGCATATAACCACTCCATCCATATGGCTACTGGTTTTCCCCCTTTCGAGACCCTTTTTGGTCTGCACGACGGAGAGATGGGGGCGGTACGGTCGTGGACGAGGGCATGGCAGGACGATTGATCGCCAGTAGAATAGAGCTCGAGAGTATATTAGGAAAAGCAAACGGAAGGATAGCCACGGAAAAATGCAAGAGAATCGCGCGGGAAAACCTGGGAGTAAAATATATTACGGTCTAGATCAGGATAGGATTCCATGAACCATGGAAAAGGAGGTTTTGCGTTATGAGGGGCATTCAGAGTGATTGCTATTAGTGAGCATAACTTAGCCACTATTCAGAGTGTGGCTGGGCCCATAATACGTAGGACAGTTCATATCGATCAGCTTAAGATTCCAGCTCGGGAAGCCGGCCCCGTACTTTTGGAGGTTATTTAAGAGGTGTTGTGGAACAGTGTATTTTCATTTCTCTTATGCATAGTTTTTGTAAAGTGACTTATTTGTATAAAAATATTTTTCGTTAATTACCAATGATATTTATGTAGATTAAGCTAGTAGTTCGTTTTTATGTAAGTTGAATAAGATTCAAGTAATTTGTAATTTATTTTTGTTGTTTTGTTCTCTCTCTGCATTTTTTTTTTAGCTTTGAGTTTACGAGAGTGTTCGTAAGGGGGAGTTGAGACAAGACTGATGATCGTATAGTCACTAAGATCAAGCTGGCCATTGTAACAGCTGTTAATATGTAAGCACTAGATATAGAGATTCAAGATGGCAATACAGTCAGTGTTAACCCAGTTATCGTGCTAGTCATTTCACCCTAATTTATCCTTTTTTTTATGTTTTGTTCCTGGAACTATATAAGTCATATATATATATATATATATATATATATTGTCAAGCATAGTTAAATTTCATTAAACCGAAATGTGTGTTGTCTCTGGTCCTAATACATCAACTCCTAGATCAACACCATGTACAGCCTCTAACAGATTGAACTAAAGACAGTGAGATTTGAACACATTGTAATGTAATAGTTTGCACGGAAACGCCGCTCTCTACCACAGAACCACTCGGCTGAACTTTAAAATGCACATATTCGTTGTGAATTTTGATTGATTTTGATTAACGTCTTAATCCCGTCGGTTAGTAAGATTAAGATGGATTAGAACCTTCTCGAAGACCCGAGAACGGTCTCCACCCACTCCCGCGTGTCTAGAACGTTCGGTCCTGCCTATATATACAGCCCACCGCGAACCATAGGGGATTCAGTAGTAAAGCAGGCAGTGTGATAAACTAGTGTGAGTGAACTGTGACAGTCTCGCGAGTGTAATAAACCGTTTCTGATTATTACTGTGTGTCAATTTGTCATATTTGGAGAATCTTACGGTCGGTGAACTTTGATTAGTGAACTGTAAGAGTTAATTAGTAGTTGTAAATTGTAGTGTAATTTTAGTGTATTTATACATATTTATGTCAATAGCTAAGCTATTTGGTATTGGTAATATCTTATAATATTTTAGTAATTAAATAGACCTAGGTTGAAATCTCTAGAATATTGTTATTGTAAATTTATATTAGTCTAATAATTTGATTGTTAATAATTGTATTGTATTCTTTTAGTCACTTTGTTAATAAATATTAGTATCTTGAATTTAGGAGTAGTTAATTCATTTTTACACCCAGTAGTCCGTAACAATATATTTGATTATTTTACAAATAATGTTAAAACACAGAGCTTCATATAATATAAGCTTTTCTAATTCAATTCCAAACTAATACCAGTTATATCATATCATATCATATCATAATCATAGTCCAACAGTAGATCTAAATATTTCATATTGCCAACTTCAATAAATTTGTACGTTTATATAAATATATAAAAAAGGAATGTATGTAAATTATATATGAAAGTAAGTAAATATGGATGAAAGTCATTAAATGAAAGTACCATGTGCTCAGGCATATTCATCCAATATTAAAGTAGATAGTGCAGTTACTAACAGATAAGACATTTGACATTATTAAAACTCTTTTAGAAACAAACTGAACTAAGTTTTTTCGTTTTATTTTGGCAGTTTCTATAATTTATAAAAGCCGCAATTTCTACAAAAGAACGAGTCACAACAGTTTTAAAATTTACTAAGGAATTATATAGCGTATTTTCACCTTTATCTTTAAAACAATGGCCTTACTGGTAAGCCTTTCCAGTAAAGTTTAAAAAAACCTAAACTTTTTTATAAATAAAACCTTCTGAAAAAAAAAACTTTATAAGTATAGCGAGCGGATCAGTAAATTGCCTATCTTTACCATGTACATTTTAACATATTCAAACCAAAAAATAAGTATTCAAAATATTAATGTGATTATAACTGGGATTGTGAAGGTTTGTTTTATAAATATCTTGATTTACTTAGATCTATGTTATCTGTTTACAGGAGGCAAACTCTCAGGAATAATAACCGGATTCCCGAAGTTTCATTGGGCCGTGTTTTCAACATTTCACTCTTATCGTGGATACGCCTTTCTGTATTTTGGAAATTCCATTGCATTCACTGACAACGGAGTGATAAAGTTAGGTAGAAAGAGAACCTTTTACCGACTTTGTACTGCCGATAACTCGAATATCCAATATAGGGAGAGGGAGCGAAAATTGAAATTTTGATGGTGTTAAAAACTTTCTGGACTTTGTAAATAAACTTTTAACAAATCTGTTTTAAATAATTGAAAACAAATGAGAATTATTTTAAGGTCAAAACAAAACAGGAATCAATTATGCTTTTATACTATACATCAAACAACCAGAAAGAAAATGTCCACTGAACTCAATTGAGGAGTATCATTCCAAACCCAGTTAAATCCATTTATGAAAATTTTTCACGAGGGCAAAAAATTCGAAGAATTTAATTTCTCCCAAGTATATAGAATAGACAAATAAAATTAATATATTTAATACACTGTTAAATGGCGTAACTGTCAACATACTTAAAATATTTAATTGGACCATAAGAATTCTGGGAAATGCCAGTTTTTGGTTGGATCTAACTGGATTTGGAGTGAATAACCATTTTAAATCACCATATGTTTATACCGTTTTACATGGAAGGCTAGATTTATAAAACATTTTACATTTGATTTAGTTGGATTGAAGTTGTACGCTTCTGGCAGTAGAAAGATTTCAGCCAACATTTTCATTATTTGAAATAAAATTGGATTTACCGGGGATTAGAATAAGATACCTCCATTGTCTGAGTCTTAAGTCTGTAAGAAACATAAAATTGATGTGGATGAAATATCGTATAATAATAAAGTAAATTCATGTAAAGTTCTCGTTTATAAAATTTTAAAAATATTTTCAAATAGGAAGAATATAATTTTATTAATTAATTAATCTATGTGATGCATTAAAATGATTATGTAATAATTTGTGTTTTGTAATATTAAAATATTAAACGTCCGAAGAGTAGACCGAAGCGTAGGGAGGATTGTGTTAGGATTATGTTAGCGGATTTGGGTTTGGATGGTAGTCCGTGGACGGAATTTAGTAATGAGAAATAAGTGCTATCGGCATCACACCTTTGAGTACGCTGATATTCTAATTGTTATTATTATTTAAATATATATTATTTATTATGTTGGCGCTAGTCCTGGCCTTTTCCAATACAAATCGCTATGATCTCCTATTGCTGTTTATTATAATAATATTATAAATTTAAAATGCGATTTAATTTTAAGGGAGATTAATCCGTAAATAAACTTTAAGAAATATATTCTAAGAGATATCATTTTCGTCTAAAAATGCTTATGATATACCATATTTCTTTATAGTTCTTCAGACGAATTTCCTAATTATTATTTTGAAAAATCATTTCAGTCTAAACTTACCTCTAAATCTTTTTATTTTATCAAATAGGGCAAATACTTATTTTCAGATATTTTTTTTTTCGGAATTTCTCATTGGAAATTTCCATTTCCCGGTAATGAGAAAAATACCTGACATAGCGCCTGGCGAAGGGTTAAAATTGAAGATACTAAACCAGAATGATGGTTGGGTGCTGCCGGTGTGGTCGATATTGCCCTGTTTCATTTTTTAAAAATCATTTATCAATATTAATCGCCTAGGGTACTGGAATTTAAAGATTATATTTTTTCTTTGGGTGTATAAAAATACAAAAAAACCTTTAGTCCAAATTCATTTGCTATATCTATTTTCTAAAAACGTTTCGACCCAAATAGTCATTTTCAATATATAGGTTTCATGATCACTCAACAACCGTATAAAAACTCTGTCTGCAAAAAAAAATCATAAAAAAAATCACAAAATTTAACATAAAAATTTTCTATAAAACATTTTTATAAAACAACAAATTTCTTAACGTTTTAAATTAGTTACATAGCTTTACATGGTATCGTCAAAATGCATTCCACAAATGTTATACTTTCTACATTGTTATTGTCTTACAATAGTACATAAGAGATATCTTTTTCTGTAGATTAATCGATTGAATATTTGAAAATGAGATGGGTGTATTCTATCCCATAGTCAGTTGTACTTAATAGGGGGAGCCTGGACTTTGTCCAGTTTGGATTAGTAGATGATAATAATGGATTATTATATTTTATTTATTACATATTAATTTTTAATTTTAAGGTAACTAAACATTAGAGGTATTTTTTAAAAATAAAAATTCTTTTTATTAAAAATATTGAGAGTTATCTTTTAGTTCTATTTTATACATATCCCAAAACAATTTGTTTAAAATCTATCTATTAAATACAGTAATTTGTTACTTATTTATTACTCAATAAAAAGCAACCAATAAAATTTTCATTTTTAGATTTTAAAAAAATATAGTTTTCAATTATAATTCAAAATAAATATATAATTCAAATTTAAATTTTTCTCAAATTGGGTGACGAAATCGTTCAAAATATACTTTGATCGAAATAGAATTTTTGACCTATGAATCATTTAAATCTTCCAATAATATATTTTATGTTACTATAAAATTTTTTGTGCCAACTAATTTTAACTAACTTCATTAAAAAATATATATATTTTTATTTATACTTTTTCACTTATAAATGAAGCATATTATAACATTACCAAACAAAATCATCATTAAGGATCATTGGGGAAGTATGTTTTACTATCGTATATTTTATTAGCGAAAGTCAATAATATAAAATTAGATTAAATTTAGTGTTTATTATCTAGAAAAAAATTTTGAATTTTGAAGAAAAAAAATCCAATTCCGCGTGTGCGCAAATGATGAATTTTACTGTTTCCAGTATAGACTAGTAGACAATAGTATCTATATCTACAATAGTTTTGTCTCTAATATAGATTAGTGTCATCGCAGTATAAATACTTGTGAATTATCACTATTGAAACGAAATTTCGAGTTACAAACAAAAAAAGTCAATGGAAATATTTGAAAGTTGGACATGTATGATGAACATGGATGCTCTAGGTCCAAACCGCAAATGGACATTATCTGGCCATGAGACTTTTTGATGGTCATAGCAAAAGCCAAACTTATATCAAATTGAAGTCTTTTGAACAGTATTATGGGTTCTGATGGTATCATTGGAATAATTGGCTACAGGACGACTTCTCCTTTAAAGATTCCAGTCAACATTGCTGCTTACATGACATTCACGGTGACCGACGCTTTACCCTCTTATTGTAAGGACAAATAAATATTTTCAGATAGAATATTTTTTTTGGTTGGAAATTTCCATTTCTCGGTAATGAGAAAAATACCTGACTTAGCGCCTGGTGAAGGGTTAAAATCCAAGATACTAAACCAGAATTTAAAATGCGATTTAATTTTAAGGGAGATTAATCCGTAAATAAACTTTAAGAAATATATTCTAAGAGTTATCATTTTCGTCTAAAAATGCTTATGATATACCATATTTCTTTATAACTTTATAACATCTTACTAGATTCAAATTCTTATGAGCACCAGGTTGTTTCCTGATAAGATCTGTCCATTGGTCCTATATGTTGACTTTGAATCAATTTTACCATAGTTAGGTGATTAGCCCTGAGTTGGAGGCCCTTGACTTCGGGACAATTGGCTCTTGAGTATATATATATATATATATATATATATATATATATATATATATATATATATATATCCACTGGGAAGAAAGGCCGGGCTATAATCCCTGCTGGGTACATACTCCGCAATTGTATTTTGTGTAACATTATAAATTCGTTAGCGAACATTTCCTATTTTGTTTTTTAAGGAAGAAATAGTTGGGGGTGCAGTCAATCAAAACACCAAAATAAGCATAACTTATTTATTATGTGCCGACGTTTCGGCCTACAATGTAGGCCATCTTCAGGGCGAATAGAACACGCTACAGCTTGGGGAGCTCAGACATTGGATTTCTTCTCTAACATTTCCTATTTTGGTTAGAATATTAAATGCAACTCCTTATTTATCGAATAACTAAAAGCACTTTTTTTCCTTGAATGTTAGCAACCATCTTTCTTCCTCAGACATGTTTTAAGAAAGGCGCTGCTCTACGGTTCATTTCCCCTCTAGTTTCAAATATTTGCTAGAAGGGTCTTACCTGCCTTTAGGATATCTCAATTTCTCAAAGGACATAAAGACTTTCGTATCGACTTACACCATGGAAGATACGCCAATATCGCAAGCACTAGTTTCCGAATTAAGTGAACTCACTAACAATTATTTCAAGGGACTGTTATGTTCTTTAATACAAAGAAATAGTAAAGGCACTGCGTACTTGAATAAGGCCTATTTCTTTTTATTATTACCCATACTACGATACGAACTTCATGTATGGGTGGAAGGAGGCAATGAGTTTGAAGACTCTTAAATGATGGTACCGATTGTGTGTGATGTTAGGTACTCATTAAAGATCTTAATCCTTTAATTCCTATCCTAATTACAGCTCGATAGGATAGATATAGAACATCAACTGTAGCTTCACTCAATTAGCCACATCACCATGAAGTGACGTTTAATGAAGCAAAAAAAAAACGGGTTTGAAATACTATTTATTAAAAAAAACACTGATCAAGAAGAAAAGAAAAGAAGAGGAAGATATATTTTAATGCTTAATGAAATAAAATTGAATCCACGTGCTGTCCAAAAAAAAAAGTTGCATAAGAATATAAAATAGAAATATTGATGGGTTTGAATAAAACTGAGTTAGCTTATAATTAAATTTCGTGGAAGATCGTGATATAATAGGATAACGATCATTGTACATTTATTGTTCAATATTGTTTATTCACTTTCTCTATCTATCTTTGCTGATCCAATGTATATTTATTGTTTTGCTTTGGGGCAATTTGTCTTACCTTAATGTGTTTTCAATAACAACGAGCGTGGCTCACCTGAATATTCTATGTTGAACAATAAATTGATTATATCGACCATTAATAATCTTTTATACATTTTTGTTCTAAAACCTAACATTCCTGATAGTATTTGTTTCTAAATTTTTATTTATCTAATTTTTCGTTGCAAAATTTACTATTTATGCCTTGATTACAAAATAGTGAATTTCTATTTTATTTCAATATTATTAATGATGAATCTTTATGATCTATCAAGAAAAAAAATTAACTACCCCACTATGTATACAGCCAAAATTGTGTACTTTAGAGGCGTTCAGGATCTTTACCATTTTTCGCTAGCCTAGTCATAGAAGCAATTTCGTGCTTCTAAAACAAAAGTTCATAACTGGACTAAAACTATATGAAATTAGACTAAAAATTGTCGTGTTAAGAAGAAATTGCTTGACTAAACTAGCAAAAAATATGAAAAAGTTTGATTCTGAACACCTCCGATGAAAATTCACTACTTTAGGATTTTCTCTGTTTCAAGCCTAGTTATCTGATGTTTTTTTGGAATCTGTACCAAAATCGTTAGCCACGAATTCAGTCTGCTAATATATGACATTTTCAGTTCAGGGGTCTGGTTTTGCACTGGAATAGTAATTCAATCAACACGGGCTCTACAACCCAGTACGCGTCTTGGCCGCATCAAGGCGCCGCCTCCACTCCTCTCTGTCTTGTGACAGGGTCCGCCAAGCTCTTGATCCAACGAGGACACCTGAATCCCTTTCGACCTCGTCCACCCATCTCAGTCGCGGTCTTCCACGTCTTTCTCCCATCCACATACCCAAAGAGAAGTTTCTTCTGAGTAGCGTTTTCGTAGCGCCACATGCCCAGCCCATCTTAGCCTGGAAATTCTTATGTGCTGTACCACATTGGGCTCTTGATAAATCTGGTACAATTCAGCATTATACCTAAGCCTGAACTGGTCACCCATTCTTACCGCTCCAAACATTCTTCTTAACACTTCCCTTTCAAAGAGCAGTAAGCTGCTAGCGTCAGATTTTGACAAGCCTGGTTTCTGAGGCATAAGTTAAAACAGGTCTAATAAGCGTTTTGTACAGAGTAGCCTTGGTCCTTCTTGATAATAGACGACTTCTCAATGTCTTGGCCAATCCATAATAACACTTATTTGCAGCTAATATTCTTTTCTGTACTTCTGGGCTGGTTGTGTTGTCCGATTTGATCAGTGAACCAAGATACTGAAAACCATCAACACCCTCAAAAGTTTAGTCACCAAAAGTGATATGAGGTGCTGGTGGTCTTGGAGGGTTAGCCACCATGCATTTAGTCTTGGACTGGTTTACTTGGGTTTACGTCCTGCTTGCTCTAAGGCAAGAAATGCCTGTTCCAAATCCCTCTCTGACCTTTCCACTATATCAATATCGTCCGCATAGGCAAGAACCTGAATGGATTTGGTCAGAATTGTACCGCTCACCTGTATTCCTGAGTCCCTTATCACCTTCTCGAGAGCAAAGTTGAAAAACAGGCAGGGAAGTCCATCCCCTTGTCTCAGGCCCCTAGTGGTCTTAAATGATTCGGAGAAGTCACCTTGGATCTTGACCTGACTTCTTGATCCACTCATCATCAGCTCAGTGTGGCTTATCAATTCTTGGGGGACATTCATTTCTTCCATGCTTTGATAAAGTCTGTCCCTAATAATGCTATCATAAGCGCTGCTGAAATCGACAAAAAGATGATGTGTTGTATTATTGTGCTCTCTGGTTCTTTGATCAATACAGGATCTCCCACTTATAAACCCACATTGATACATGCCTATCTCTCTCTGAGCATGGGGACGTAATCTATCATACACTATATTAGAGAGAAGGTTGTAGGCGCTACTTAAAAGTTTAATGCCACTATAGTATTCATATGGTCATGATAGTGATCATTTGGTCACCTTTTTTGTGTAGAAGGATGATAATGCCGATAAACCAATCTTTAGGAAGTACTTTGTTTATCCATATACAGGGCAGTAAATCGCGTATGACTTTGGTCAATTCATTTCCGCCTGCCTTTAAAAGTTCAGCCGCGATGCCGTCACACCCTGGGGCTCTGTTATTTCTCAGTTTCTGAGAATAGTAATTAGTTTGAAATAAATTCCAACTTATGTTTGTTACAATTAATTTTAAAATTATTTTTTAATCGTAAAATTCATTTCATTAATGGTTAATTAATGAGAAACCATTTCTAAAACTGGAGAAACGCAACTAGTATCATAAATATTATATAAGCGATTAAGTAACTGCTTAAATGAAAAATATAATATTGGCCGTGGCGAAAACCGATAGATAAATATTTTCCTTTATCACTTTCTAAAGAGAAATGCACTGCAGTGAAAACCCTTTCAGCCGTTTCCTTTAAAGAGCTTCCACTTTATTTCTTCGCCAACGGGAAAATGGATGAGATAGAAAAACACGACCGGAGAAGAAGGGTCACGTAGCAGAATGTGAGGAAAATATTTCATTAATACCTGGAAGTTTTGGTCTGATTCCTCCATACATCCATCCCCTACGCCCCTCATAAAATATGCGTGATATACTAAGGGAAAATTATAAACGGAAAATTGATACATAAGCGAGTAAGCAACAAAAACCGATGGTCTACAAGATTCATTAGCTTATATTATATATTTGATTAAACTTTGATTATGTAGTCAATAAGAACGTTAGGAAATAGGCCAGTCTGGCGATTTCTGATAGCCACAACTTTTATTTATAATTTTTTTTTGTTAAACATTTTAATAGTAAATCCGACGTAGTTATAGCTAGAAGAAGAAAATTATATTTGTTGTTCTACACCACGAATTCTTACGTAGGGTTTCTCCGTAAAAAATCTTATAAATTATTTGTTTGCACACCTCTTCGCTTATTAAAAGTTATATTATCGTACTGATAACTTACTCAGATATACCAATAAAGCCTGATCTTTATTCTCTGAGTTTATTGTTCTTTGATTTTATATTTTTTAAAAGAACATTAAGCGATACAAAGGTACACTTACAAAACACTTACAAAAATAGCCTTGATTCAATAGCCTATAATTTTTATAGTATTTATTTTCATAATGACTTATTTTTTATTACAAATATTTCAATTGTCATAATGTAAGGATAATATTCGTTAATAGTAAAAATTGTTTATTTAACCCATTTACGGCCAAAGCTAGAATAAGTTCAAAGTTTTGATTTTTTTCCAAAGAAATATTTTTGGGGTAGTTTAATTAAAATAAAAATTAAAAAAATGTTTTTTTGTTCAGCCATAATGGCGGTAGAAAATGTTTCACTCACGCAACATTGGCCGGTAGAGTATAATATACATATACTTTTTTTTTATTATTTTTTTTTAGAGATAGGTAAGGTGATATGTTTATAAATGATACAATAATACTGTTCCATGAAAACTTTTATTACAATCGTTTGAATATTAAACTCCTTCAAAGAAATAAAAAATTACAATTTGCACACTATTTTCACAAAAAATCACAATTTTCATTTTTTATTCATGATTTAAAACATTCTGGGTCTAATTTTACATTACATCTCTCACACCTATAAATAGTTTGGCTTTTACACACTCTATACTTTTATCTTGTCTCATCCTTGACGATCAAATGTCCAATTTTGTTATTTCTCACTTGTCAATTTTTGTTTGTTCTCATCTAACACCGTGTTCACAGCTGGTCTTCCTCTTCTCGGTTGTTCATTGATAGATCTGGCTATCGGGCCTTCGTTCGAATGTTTCGAATGTTCGAATGACCCATCGAAGGGCCGGTTAGTTTCGGACAATCATGGTTTGCGAGAAGTAGTTCACGCAGGTGTTCCCTATGCTCAAGGTGACTGGAGAGATAGGAAAAGGTGGGGGATCGCAGACTCCCATACATCATATATTATTTATGAATAATATATTGAAGGTATACTAGATGAGTAAATTGGTAACACAAGAGCAGACCTCTGGAAAAGAATCCAATTACGACTTAGGCATAGAAATAATAATTTGAGTAATCATCCTAAATGATACTCTGGCATCCAAAATATCAATCAAATAAATTCAAAATATATTTAAGAGTAGAAAAATTGCACATGCATGAGCACGTCTTCATTAGAAAGGTGGGGGAGATGAAAATGCATGGACCTGTCTTCTTTGTAAAAACTTCATAGAAATGGCCAATGATGCGTTAACGCAACATTACAGTAAAAAGACTATTCTAAAAGTAGTATTTGAGTTGAACACAAAAATTTCATCCCAACAATTAAAGTAAACTATGTTTTAAACAAGGAATCTGAAAATTTAATTGTAGATGCCCTTATTTGGCTGAATTTAACATTTAAATCCCAGTACTCATTAGTGTTGAAATATAACCTACTGTACTGTTATTTTTCAATGGGTAAAAATACACAAAATTTATTAAAAACATAATTTTGATAATTACAAACCTTAAATAATAAGCTGATGTAATAAAATAGAAAAAAATTTGAATTTATAAAACTAAAAAAAAAATTGTTAAATTGATGTTACGTATACGCATCAGTGGCCTTAAATGGGTTAATGATATTCTAAAACCCACGCTATCCTTTAAAAATTCTCAAGGCTGCTTACTTACGAGTAGTCATATATATATATATATATATATATATATATATATATATATATATATATATATATATATATATATATATATATATTGACCTTATTGTCCCATTTGTTGCTGATTTGGTCCGAACCTCATATCAATTCTTTTATGACAAACATTGTTCCCATTGAAACCCACTAGTTTCAAATCCACCAGATTATAGAGAAAACCTCTTTGTTTCCTCATAATCCTCTTTGTTTCCTGAATAGGAGATGGCCATGTGGCAACAAGAGAGATTAGATAAGATAAAGATAAATTTGTTATTTGAGTATTACTAGTGAGTAGTTTCTCTGCTTGCGTTTATCCATGCCATAATGTATCATTCATCCTATTTACTTGTTTCATTATTATAATACATTTCTAAATTTCAATAAATATATTTTTTTAAAAAGACCTACGTTGCAGGTTTTCATCAGAGCATGGGATAAGATACAAAATAAAAATAATAATTTATTTAATTTAAAATTAAACAAAAATATAAATAATTATTCATTCATAATGTTATAGAAAACATTATACATATATTTGGCTTATTCTCGTTTAAATGCTAAAAAATGTATGTTCTAATTGATATATAGAATTGTTCTTACGAATCGGAAAGAACTCCAATCAGAAAGAACTAGTGAGCCCCATCACTAGATCCCCCACTCCTTCCATCTAATTAATGTTCAGAAAATTCAATCTAATATCCCCTCTTAAAATGCACCTGGTGCAGTAAAAGAGATACCATGTATCATTAGTAATATTGATATGTTATTTTTTCAAATATTAATAAAAGCCAAAGGGGTTAAGAAATTAAAAAAAAAAAACACCTTACGAATCAATAGCATCTTGAATAATTCTAATCTTACCTTCTTTTGTATTTGAATTACTCCAAAAGAATCATTTTGATATTTTACTTTTTCTATCTTTATTATTTTAACTTGTTTGTATCTTGCCCTGAAGAAAGCCTGCAATGTGGATTGTATCGTTGGTTTTAAGTAAATAGATAAATCCTATTCAGGAAATAAATTGATCTCCATCCGGAATATTTTCTCTCCGGAATATATTGAGGTTTGGTTCTCGAGTTTCAGTCCTTCTTGAACTTCTTAGGCGACGTTTCGAGACTAAGTTAGTCTCATACTCATGGCCTGACAGTGAAAAAATGAGCTTTTAGTAAAAACATTAAATAGCACACTAAAATAAATATAAAATGACATGTGTATGTTGTAATAGATAGAGTGTACTTACAAGTTCCAAAGAATAGATCATTTTATCATTAATCAGTCACTTCGCAATATAGCATAAAATGTTTATATTGCAATAGTAATAATGAGTAAGAATGATCAGTGAGTAAGTAATCTATTTTTAGGAACAACGGTTTTATTTAATTTTTGTATCATATTAGATTATTTTTATTTTTATTTCATTATGAATTAATTACATTTGCATAAAACGAGCTTAGACCTTGAACATCCGATTCTTTGTTTACAGCGCGATTTTTATACTTCTCTATAGTTATAATTTCTTTTATATTCCGTTTGAAACTATTTTCTCTTGGTGTATTATTTTAGGCTTATCAAATTTAAATGCATGTTGTGAATTTCTAGAATGTGTAGTGAGAGCTGTTTGATCTGGATTATTGGGATTTTATTATTTAATCGCAACTATATTTGTGTTGGTACACTCTACGTTTTTAAGTATTGTTCCAATGTTCCGAAATAGAATAGAAAGTTCAAGAATGGCTGAAACTCGAGAACCAAAACACACACACACTATATATAGTGTTACGGTCACGGACAGGAGGGCGGAAGCAAGGGATTAGCGGCTTAAATATGTCGGCGGGAGAAGTTAAAATAGGATTAGGACCTACTTGATCGTCTCCTTTTGTCGGAAAAGGATTAAGAAGATTCCAGAATTGTCTCCACCCTTCCGTGTTCTGGAATGTTCGGCCTTGCCTATTTAAATACCTCCCTCTCCTTGAGCGAGTCAGTCTTCGTCTGAGAGTAGACCAGGAGGCACTGTGATGATCTCGTAATAAGTGCGTGTCAGTGTAATAAGTGATTGTCAGTGTGATAAACTAGTCAGTGTTGAACCGGCCAGTGTAATAAGTGTATCAGTGAACTGTGATAGTCTCGCGAGTGTAATAAACTATTTCTGTTTGTTACTGTGTGTCAGTTTGTCATACTTGGAGAATCTTGCGGTTGGTGGACTAGTGAACTGTAAATGTTAATTAGTACTTAATAATTGTAATAATAATTAGTAGTGTAATTTTATAATATTCATACAAACTATTGTAACTAGTTAAGCTATCTAGAATTAGTAATATCTTATATTGTTGTAATAATTAAATAGGCCTAGGTTATAATAAATATTTAGAATATTGTTATTATAAATTTATCTTAGTCTAATAATTTAAGTGCTTGTAACTTAATTGTATTCTTTTTATCACTTTATTAATAAACTTTAGTATCTTTAATTAAGGAATTGTTTAATTCATTTTAGTACCCAGTAGCCCGTAACAATATATATATATATATATATATATATATATATATATATATTGGTTTTTTTACTTTTCTTGACTGTTATGGAAATAATATAATATTTAGATCTTGAGTTTCAGTCTTTTATTTCTTTATTAATTTCTCAGGCGACGTTTCGAGACTAGGTTACTCTCATATTCATGCCATTATCTTACTAAAAAGCTCATTTGTTCACTGTCAGGGCATGAATATGAGACTAACCTAGTCTCGAAACGTCGCCTGAGAAATTAATAAAGAAATAAAAGACTGAAACTCAAGATCTAAATATTATATTATGTATATATATATATATATATATATATATATATATATATATATATATATATATATATATATATAAACATATACATATATATAAACAAGTTTTCTACTTCAAGTTATTTGTGATTGGTTTTGCATTATTTTGTCGCAGGAACCCAAAATATACAAAAAATAGGCCAACGCTTTTTTTCCTCTTCGTTTTTTTTAATAGATAGAATATATAGAAAATGTTAAAAATTTATTCCTGTATATTATATAATAACAAAAAATGTTTTATATGTTCTTATGGCAAAACTAAAGTTAGGGTTGGAATGCATTCTTGAAAACAAAGTAGTTTGGAAGGCTTACTACTAGTAGAGCAGACAGGAATAGAAAGGCTTCATTCTCCCTCCCCAACTATTTGGCCTGCAAGACAGTTGCATTTATATACATGTTGTAGTTGAATTAAGTAAAAAGTAACATGCTCCGTTGCACACTCTAGTTATAAATATTTCCAGGTCTAGACATAACAATGTCTAGCAACATAAAATAACATAAAACATAAAATGTTAATAAAAAAAATATTGAAAATACAGTAAATAGACAAGTTTTAATTTTGGTGAAAGTTTTGAAAAAAAATTCAGGGCGTGTTTACTTTGTTCTAAAGATGAAGCCATTGTGCATTATGGCTCATTACCCAATTTCGACCCGTCTATTCTCGTAGGTCTTTATAAGGCAGTCTAAAAGGTTTTTGATTGCGTTAATAATTTCAAATTTTAGCACTTTAAGCACACACACAGAAAAGAAAAATTATTCTTGGCGAAAAAGTGTTTATTGATCTAGCCTTCAACAGGATTGCTCCAAAAAATATTTTATTTTATTTTCAGAATTAATATGCTTGTAAATACTTCAAGTTTTTTCAACAGAAATACTTCAAGCAACTTTTCTTTTTAATCTTTAGAATTAATAAATTTGTTTTGTAAGGCTGCCGACAAGTTTTTTGATTGTTTGAATAATTCCAAATTTGAGCACTTTACTAGTTTCTGTCTAGAAAAATAAAAAAAAAATCATTCTTGGTGATAATGTAATTTTGATCAAGTTTTCATCAGAAATGCTTCAATTTTTTTTAATCTGTAGAATTAATATTTATTTTAAATCAAGTGACAAAAGCCAAAAACGACCCATGGGAAAGATGCAACTTTAGGGTTCAATCGAATCCGGGAGTCCTGTGTAGTGCTGAAAAAGATGGGATCAGCAAGAAAGAGAAATTTGTTATTTTCCATTAAGGAAAAAGGGAGCGGAGTGGCTCAGTGGTAGAGCACTGAGTTACCATACCGAAAATCCTCGTTCAGATCCCGCTGCGGGCAAGACTTTTAGTTAGTCTGTAAGCAGCCGGACGTGGTTCATAAAGGATCTACGACCCTCCTTGGGCTCACCCAGCCTCTTAAATGGGCACCCAAAAATGGGGGAAAATTTGACGGTTGAGCGTGATCTATGCCAAATCACCTCCCTGCACAACCGTTGTCCATGAAACAGTACTGTCTCTACCATGTACTGAACCCCAGACCCTTCACGGGTTGTAGTGGTACAGGCAAGTAATTAAGAAAAAATAGTGGGGAAATCACTACAAAGTTAAAAATAGACCTAAGTGAAAATAGACCTCAGTTTGGGTCCCAGAAAAATGACACTTAGCATGTAGAAGCGGAGGAACTGGTTGAGGTTGAAGTGAGTGATGTTAATTGGGCTCTACCAAATGCAAACATTCGCACTTCTCCGGGACGTTTGCGAATTGCTACGGGGCTCCTGAAAACTGGAAGCGCGAAACTTTTAACCCTTTTGACAGAGGTGATCAATTTTGTTCTCAGGGGAGATGATATCCCGAGTGACTTGAGGGCTGGCTATATATCATCAATACATAAGAAGGGTGCTAGAAAAGTGTGCCGGAATCATTACGGGATCTGCGTACAAAATTGGATTGCCAGGATTATTTGTAGGCTGCTTCGGGACAGGTTAGAAGAAGCGTACTCTACCTCTCAGGAACGAGTCACGGCGGGACACGGGGGTGACTTACGGACAATATATTTGTTGTTGGTCAACTCATTGAGAAATCTCAGAAAAGGAAGCAGGGATTACACATGGCCTTTATAGACCTGGAACAAGCATATGGCAATGTGCCTTGAGAGAGGTTGTGGGTGGTACTTAAAGAAGCTAGCATTAGTGGAGGTCTGATCAAGGCTGTGAAACACCTATCTAGCGACGACATGTATCAGATAAGATGCGGGAACCCCCTTTCGGACCCTTTTCATGGTACTAAGGGATTGAAGCAAGGTTGTAGCATGTTGCCCACTCTCTTCAGGATATACTTTCATGAGGCTGTGAAACCATGGTATAGGCCGTGTGGGGATGTTGGGCCGTTCATTGATGGCGAACAACTACTCTCCTTTTCTTCGCTGACGATCAAGTCGTGTTTGTGAGGCGGAATGTCTACCTTGAAATGATGGTGTATGCCCTAAAGATGTGTTACAAAACAGAGGGCTTAAAAGTTAAATTCGAAAAGACCGAGTACATGGCAGTCGGAGATACTGATACTAGTCCGCTTCTGGTTGATAGGGAGGTCTATAAAAAAGTAAATGTATTGAAGTACCTGGGATCTTATTTGGTTACTACCGGGTCGTCTGAATATGACGCCATGAAAAAAAGGTGAAGCACGCTGGAAAGGCTACCAAAATGTAGCCTGTATACATCCGGTCCTCTAGAATACAGATATTTCTACAGAAAATAAAAGTCGTATTTTCACAACCATAGTCGAATCTATCCTGACTTATTTTTTCGGAAACCTGGAACATGAGCTCCTGTCTGTACTCAATGGTGTAGGCTGTTGAGATGGATTTCTGGAGGAGCTGTCTCTGTGCCACCAGGTTGATAAACTAAGAAACGAAGAAATTCGACAGAGGGTGGATGTGGATATATTTACTAATGAAAGGATCGGGGCAGGACGCCTAAGATGGTACGGCCATGTGAAGAGAATGGCGTTCGAATGTTGGCCGAACCGAATATTGGATTGGGTTCCACCAGGGAGGAGAGGAAGCCGACGGCCCAGAAGCAGATGGAGGGAGGGAGTCCAGGAGGAGATGGCTGGTCGAGGTCCCCAGGTAGAGGATTGGATGAATCGAGAGGCATGGAGCTCTGCTCTGACAAGTTGACATGGCAAGCAACCCATGTGGGAACGCCTACGAAACAAAACTAAATCAAAAGTTCAACAAATGTATACTTTTTTTTATTCTGCAGAATTAATAAATATGTTTTATAGGTCTCTCTAAAAAGTTTATGATTACGCTATTAATCTCAAATTGTATTACTTTACCGAGCTCAGCAAATCATAAAAAAAAAAAATTCTTGGCTAAAAATTGTATTGTTATAAAGTGTATTTTGATCTATTACACAAATGCTTCAAACAACTTTTCTTTTAAATCTACAGATTAAATAAATTTTTTCAATTCTTCTTTTCAAATCAAGTTTTCTACAGAAATGCTTCATTTTTTTTTAATCTGCATACTTAATTGTTTTTTTATAAGGCCGTCTAAAAGGTGATTGATTATGTTAATGAGCGTTCAGGCCTAGCACAATAAAAAAATCATAGGCAATAATGTATTCTTGATCCTATTTTCTACAGAAATACTTGAAAAAAAATTGTTTACTCTGCAGAATTAATATATTTTTTTAATTCAGTTTCCGACAGAAATGTGAATAAATGTTTTTAATTGGCATTAAAATACTTTTTAAAATCTACAGAATTAGAAATTATAAGGAACTCGAATTTCATTACGTGTCGTAATCATAGATAAGTTCTTCGGGAGTATACTTGTTGTAAACTATTGTAAAAACATACCCGTTCTATGTTTGTTGTTTCATGTTCTAAACGCCCAAGTTCAAAATTTTCATTCTAACACAAAGCTTCCATGGAACATCATAGGGACTAAAGATTATAAAGGAATTAATCCTTTTTCACTTTGATGAGGATTTCATGAAAAGAAAGGTCTAACTATCTGAATAGGGTTCCCTCCGTCATTAGCCTTTAGGTCTTGCAAAATGTCAAGTTGCAAGTAAGTGATGTAATATTTTTCATTTTTTAGGTCAATTTTATCAGCTCCAGGCTTAAACATAGAAGGCTGAATTACATTTTATTAAGTTTTATTCAAGCAATTACTGGATATTTTTTTGTTCGTTAAAGTAGAATACTGTGCACTTAGTACATCTATCTCATACAAACCGTTCTATTGTTAAACTTTATAAGCTTTTGTAGCTATCTACTTTTAATTTTAAATCCATCAAAAGTGTTTTAGTAAATTTTCGGAATTTTAACTCTTGAGATCCGTTTTAGAGCTCTCTCCATATTGAGCTACATTAATATTGAATCAAATGAAAGTACTAAAAACTATAATCAGTTTCATAAAAATTGCCAGTGAGCACCCAAAAATGTACTTCGATATCGAGAAAAGCCGAACAATTAAGATAAATTATTGGTATGAAATAAATGTAACGGTATTCTTAAAATCAATAGTATTTTTATAAAAAGTGAATCCGATCGTAGAATATTACCATTACTTTTAAATTAAGACATGTTCTTATTTTAAATAAAGCTCATTTATTTGAAAAAAATTGTATTGTTTGGATTGATTTAATGATAAAATCTGGCCCTCATTAGAAAAATAAAATAGGATAAGGTTTTAATTAAACTAAATGCAGTAGCATCCAAACAATATAGTTCAAATGATAATTCCTATTATTGAGGTTGGAGCAGATACGTGTGGGTTCATCCTCAATAAAACTTATTTTACTTACCTACTTGATTTGAGGTCAGCTGATCCGATCATATATATATATATATATATATATATATATATATATATATATATATATATATATATATATATATATATATATCCGATCGGCTTATCAAGATGACCCTGAAGGACAACAAGGGAGTTGTCAAAATCCAAGAACAGTCAAAGGAATTTGATATTTAGAGAGGTGTTAAACAGGAAGATCCTCTTTCTCCAGTTTTGTTCAACATGGCATTAGAATTGGTCATGAGGTCGATCCGGACAAGGCCTGGAGGATGTATCTACCTCAGACTGACACAGAATCTAGCGTTTGCAGATGACATTGTGATCACAGGAAGAACAGTCAGTGCATTACTTGGAGCATTCGAGGAATGCGAAGTAGCAGCTAGTAGAACTGGATTGAAAATCAATATGGAAAAAACTAAATATATGAGGACCAGAAAGGAAGAAGAAAGGAATAGGCATATCGAGGGGGCTGGGGATCGTTTCGAAAGAGTACAACAGTTTATTACTTAGTACTTAGTAGTTACTTAGTAGTTTCGGGCAAGGTTATTACTGAAGATAATAAGATTAGAGAAGAAATTAAGGAAAGGATAACCGCTGGTAATCGATGCTACTGGTCTCTAATGAAAATATTTCGAAACCGAAATATATCCAGAGCTCTCTCGAAATAAGACTCTATTGGACTGTACTTTAACCGGTGATCATGTATGGAAATGAGTCTTGGACACTGACACGCAACGATGAAAGACTTAAATATTTGGGAAAGAAAAATCCTCAGAAAGATCTTTGGCCCTACAAAAGAAGGAGATCGCTGGCGGATGAAGACAAACGAGGAACTAAGAAATCTATTTGGTACACCAGACATCGTTGCCACGATTAAGAGTGCCAGCATGAAATGGCCGGGGCACGTACCAAGAACGGAAAGAAGTAGATTACCAAAAATGATGATGGAGGGACACCCTGGTGGAAGGAGAAGCAGAGAGAGACTTAGACTTCGTTGGCTGCAGGATATGGAGGAGGACCTTCGGACATTGGGTGTCGGTAGATGGAGCAAGGCAGCCGAGGACAGGTCGGAGTGGAGGAGGATCACGGAGGAAGCCAAGGTCCTGCGAGGACCATAGACCATAGATAGTTAGATAGATAGATCCACAAGCCGGAAGTTAGGGTGCCTTAGTTTGTTGAGTGCTGAGTCGCTATGCTGAAGGTTCGCAGTTCAAATCCGACTGTGGCATCTAATTTATTTAATCTGTTAATAAATCCCACAAATCTCCTCTCTGCATAACCGTTGACCTAGAAACAATACAATACACTATGGACTGACTCTCTGAAAGATCCTTCATGGGTTGTTGGAGCACTTTTTTTTCCGCAGGGCTACTTTTATCGGGCGTATTTTATTTTCTATAACCTTGTACATTGTTATGGAATTTCTCTTTTAAACCAAATCCTTATACTGGAATTCCTATTTCCAGAAATGTCTGATCACATTCCTGTGCTTCATTTGTATTGGATGGCCCTATTTCTTTTCGAATTTTTTACAATTTAAGCAAATGATAATACCATTTGAGGTATGAATATACCGCTATTGTTTTTGTCATCTAGACTCTATTAATATTATATAAGGGTTGTTTAAAAAAAAATATGTTGTCTTCACTGTTCCTCACCTTAATTTCTCTGTTAAAATTGTTTATTTCCCATTAGCTAAACTTATTGCATAAGCAAGGTATCTGTGACATATATATTATGTACTCAGATTGCTCTCAGCTGATCGGTGAGAAAAGATGCACCATGTTTGCATAATTTTTACTATTACAGTCTCACCACTACTTCCAATTTTTCAAGCAGTGGCTTAGCACAGAATAAATTTCTTTCAAGCTTTCCTAGTCTCCATTTCTCTTTTGGCTTATACAGAAGTACGTAGTGCCATATTTCAAGAATAAGGATGTAATGCCTATCAAAAACATTTATGCGTTTAGTTACGTCCCATTATCCCGTGGCAGGACTGACTGTCGAATTGTGGAAAATATGCTAGACCTCACTAAATTAGTGTAACGTTCCAGCTCCATTATTATTTTTAAATGAACTGATGCCTGCAATTGTATGGACTGTCATTTTATTACCTGGTATGTTTTATTCTCTGTCATGTTACCATAAAGGCTTTCATTGTCCTCGAGGCTAATCAAGTTGTCGTTTGCATGGTGATTTGCTGTTTTGTGAAATTGTGTAGCTCTGTTACTCCCAGCCTTTAAAAAATGAGAGTAACACGACAATTATTTAAATTAAAAAATAGATTAAAATATAGTAAAAAATTATTTACCGTAACTCGTAAAAATGATGCATAACTAACTCGTGGTTTATGCGGTGGGTTATATGTAATCCAAATAAAATCCTTTATCTTAGTTATTTTATGTTTCTTTCCTAGCCCTGAAGAGGGCCTACATGCTAGGCCGAAATATTGGCAAATTAAAATAAGTTTTGCTCATTTTGTGTTATCTTTGACTGCACCCCTTGATCAATTCAATCATTATTAGAATTATTCAGCCCACTGTTTCCACTCAAACAAAAATCCTTTATCGTTTACTTACTTTTATAATTTACTTATTTGGTTCATCACTATTGTAATTTTATTTACAGTCAGTTTGGTGTAAGGTAAGGGCCTGTTAGAAGCTATTGGTAATCAGAAGGCAGACAAGACTGAGGGGGAAGGAAGGCGATGGCGGAGCGTGAGGGCGAGGAGATAACATTGTCGGCTGCTAGCGATTGATCCAGCCTTAAATAGTAGCTGATTGTTCAAAGAGCAAATGTGCCCCTGTTAGCCACATAATGAGCTACCTATCGCCCATTTGCAAACTCGCCACTCTATGATCAATAGCAATGTCTATCCTCTGCATTTCCATTTTCCATCCCATCTTTCTATTACATAATGAAGCCTTTAATGATGTAGAAATTTTTATTTTACTTTAGTAAACCTGGATAGAATTTTAAGCTGAAAAGAGGAAACAGTGAGGGAGGAGCACGGATAGAAGGAATTACAGGAAAGTACGGCCATGGTCTGAAGGAGGAAGATGTCAAGATATAAGAAAAATGAAATAAAAGATATTTTTGGTTGAAGACAACCTCAATATGGACGGACCGTAACGGAGACACCGCACTTCGTGTTTTTTTTTTCAGAATTCTTCTTACAATTGTTTTGTGTTTAATTCGTACCTATAAAATCCTCACTCCGTAATAAATATTTCAGTCAATAGTTCAGAAATCAGAGTTATTTCATCTTCGAAAAAGGAATGAGATAATAATTCACATAAACTTTTAAAAGTTTAAATGTATTAGGTAATTCGTTATAAATAAATGAAGTCTAATGAGGAAAAACGAGACAGGTCGATTTGTTCTCAACATAGAATAGTCAAGTGTTATGTGTTATTCCGAGGCTTTTGCTCTTACTCTTTGCTATCAAATAAACATCTACAAGCATTCGAGTAGTTTTGAGTAGATTTGTGGACCATTTTGTTGGGCCAAGACACACAAACTATAAGACTAAATACAGAAACGTTGAGAAATGAAAGTAAGGAAACAGGCCTGGAATTAAATTCGGATATGAATAATTATATAGTTAGTAACAGAAAAGGGGGAGAGTTTTTTTGATATTATTCCCGGAGGGAATAAGTTTGAATCTGTCAATAAGTTTTAAGTCTTTGTCTAAAATAACTTTTAAAAAAGTAATTCAAGAGGGAATACTACCATCCTTCCGGATGGATTACCGATGATGGATGATTTCTTCCAATGAAGGATGAGACCACTACAGAATTTAGAAGATTATACATCCATATGATTATGATCATGCATCCGGTTAATATTATTAAAATGATAGCATTGTGGATATTAAGATGGACTTGCATAGCTGTTGAGCCGATTGGTAAACATATGAGTGGTGGGAGGATTGTGTTAAGAGTGATCGGACGGATTTGGGAACGGATGATGATCCAGTCGACGGAGTTTTACAGGTAAAGATTGATGGTATCGGCATCGAGACGAATTCACTAACTTTTAACCTGGTGGTATAGTGGTAAGCATAACAAGCTACTAAGCCCAGGAGCGCGGGTTTGTAGTAAGGTAAGCCCTAGGAATTTTTAAAGGGAGTAAAAACCCTTTGTTATACCGTCCTTCGGAATGGACGTTAAACGGGATCCTCCGAACCTGTACGATGTCAGGTACTCGTTAAAAATCCCTATCCTAATTAAACCTTGATTGCAGCATCGTCTGATTAGCCATAGCAATATAAAAGTTGCGTTAAATGAACAAAAACTAATCTTTATTGTTAATATATCAGTCTAGTTTATGTAATTGGGTAGAGATTTTAACTTATGCTATTTATCATATAAATTTCCGTGTTTTTGTTGAAATGTTTGCTAATGGATCAGTTCTTAGCTTTCTATAATTTGGAATATCTTCTTTGGAAATCTGAAAACAATGGTTTACATAAAAATCAATGTCCATCAGTCTCAGCAATTTGCTTCAACTCCAGTTGTTTTATTAATTAAGAAGATGCGGGCACCAGTCAGATGGAATGTCAGCTAATTAACTTGCTAATCAGCTTTTCCGGTTCAAACACCTTCATCATGATCGTTCTTAGAAGATATTGGAAGCTCGCCTGGAGGAAATCATTTCAGCCAAAGCTACGGTTGAAAAGACACAATTTAAACTGTATTAGTTCTGCTAGACAATTACGTGAATGGATAATTATTTTCGCACGTGGAGTGAGGAATTTTGGAAATGTTTGTTGAAGGCAGGAAAGGACCAATCTGGTGGAAGTGATATTTACCTTGGATCGATTTACCGGGAACCTTTCTACGAGAACTTCCAAATGTTATGTGTGACACTGACCTAAAGGTGAAGGTTGTTTTTCCTTCATTTAACGTCACATTATGATAGTATGGCTAATCGGATGATGCTACAGTATGAGTCCTAAATAGGGCATATCCAGGTAATTTTAGGACTCTATTTTACCATAACCATAACGAAGGATTTTCAATCCCTTTAAAAAAAACCTAGGGGCATCCTCTGGGATGAGATCCCGTTACTATAAATGGAAAGAAAGAAAGAAATTTTATTTGTCTTTGGGGGCTTCCCCATACAAATAGAGCCCAGCTTGGCTATAAATTACATTATTATGATTTTAACAATTTATGTACATATCATTTCAAAATGAAAATGAAAATAAAAATAAAATAAAATTTACTAACAGATTCTGGTTTTCAAAACATAAATAACAGATTAAAGAATATTGTCTTTATTTTTTTTTTCCGGGATGGACCGTGTGATGTTGGTTTTGTTTGCCAAGCTTTCGATCATCGTGTTGCGAGCTTCCTCAGGGCTAGTCAGTAAATGAAGTGCGGGTTTTTTTTTTTTTTTTTTTTTTTTTTCGAATCCCTCAGGAAACATGAAACAAGTAAACAATTGTGATTAGTAACATAATTAAGTAATTTGTCATATAATATTAAATTAACCTTATTCTACTTAATAGTATTGGAAGGTCTCTTAACTTGGAATAAAAACTAAAATTGTCCATATTTCAGGTACAGAATAATCCGAAGGTGAGTGGCCTTCTCTATTTAATAACTTACAAGCTAAACTAATACTAAAAACTTAGAACTAAGAGGAGGGGTGGGGTCAAGGTAAGAGGATAGGAGGTAGGATGGGATTAATGAGGGGTTAGGGGAGGGAAAAGGAGGGGGAAGGGGTTATGATATGATGTTGACGGGGTTTAAAGACCCCTTCCTGCCCTGCCACCTTGCAGGAAGGGGGGGATGGGGTTATTGCTCGGAAGAGTGGGTTGTGGGATGCGGGAAGGTTGTCAAAAAACTTGAGGTGACACCTAGTTATGTGTGTCTGTACAGTGTTTAACTGTAGTTCGTTGTGTATGTGTACCATGTTGCGTCTTTCTAATGTAGTGCCCCTAGTGATCTTCTGTAGTATGCTGTTTTGATATCTCTGTAGTGACTTCAGGGCTGACGGATATAGGTAATGAAGGAGTGGAGCTCCGTGTAGTAATGTGGGTCTGAGGATTGCTTTGTATAGTAGGATCTTGAGTCTGAGTGACAGCCCCGGTGGGTAGAGTGTCTGAGTTGATTGGCTGTGGCTCGTGCGATGTGTATTCTGTGTTGTGTGTGAGCTGAGAATGAGAGGTGTGATTCGAGTTTCATGCCTAGGTATGTGAGTTGTTTTTGTTCTGTATTGTTTGTCCGTTTAGTGTTGGTTGTGTTTCAGGTGTTTTTCTGTAAGAGAAGGTGATGGCGTCTGTTTTGTATGTGTTAATGTGTATGTTTATGTCTTGTAACTGTTCTGTGATCAGTTGGGCTGCTTGTTGGGCCTTGCGCATGGCGTGATCCGCATTCATGCTAGCAGTGTATATTGCTATGTCATCAGCATAGGCGGCGATTTGCACGTTATCTATTTTTCGCCCCACTATTTGGGCAGTATAAATGTTAAATAATATTGGCGCAAGGACCGAGCCCTGGGAGACCCCACAAGTGACTGGGCGTTTTGTAGAGAGTTCAGTTTTGACACGGACAGAGAAAGTCCGGCCACTGAGGTATGATCCTATTATATCAACCAATTGGTCTGGGAAGTGGTGAAGCCTGAGTTTTTCTATCAGAATAGAGTGGGATACAGAATCGAATGCTTGAGTGCAGTCGAGGGATATCATTGCTGTAGCGAGGTTTTTGTTTAGGTTGTGAGCTGTATCATGTTGTAATTTCGCTACGTGGTGATAGCAGCTTACTCCGCGAGAGAACCCCGTTTGCTCAGGGGGTATAATGTCATGTGTTTCGCAGTGTTTGCGGATGTGTATTATAACTAATTTCTCATATATTTTTGAGATGTGGTTGAGGAGGCTGATAGGCTGGTATTCTTCCGGTACAGCTCCTCGTTTTTTGGGTTTTAGGAGTGGAACAACAATAGCATGTTTCCACTCCGTTGGGAAGTATTTAAGGCGTGAGCATGAGTTGTAGATATTTAAGAGAAACATGAGGGGTTTCCTGGGTAGTTGTTTGTATAGGACATATGGAGTGTTGTCCTTTCCAGAGGATTTGTTTCCCTTAGTTTTTCTCAGAATTGCAGTCAGTTCTTTATATGTGGAGAAAATGGTGTTCTCTGAGCTAACGCTCAGAGGGCGGTGTAGATATGTTGAGTTTGTTCGTGCTAGGTCGCGTTCAACGTAATAGTCGGCAAGTATAAATTACATTACAGGTAGCCTGATCTGCAGGGGTGAGAAGCTCATCGCCACGGTGGATTTTGACCGATTTGGACTTTGTGTTATGACTTCTGACTAATTTCCAGAAGTTATGAGGATCGTTATGAGTCCGGCGTAATTGGTCATGCCATATGAAGAGCGGATGGTGGAGCAAGGATCTATATACCTTAGGGGGGGGTCTCGGTCGAAGTCTGCCTTCCCATTGGCTTGCTTGTGCCGAGTCCGTAGGTTGTGTTGTGTTCGGGTGGGTTCGTGTGTGTTCGGTATGGTCGTATGTGTGTGGATGGTAGGTTGATGTGTTAGTCTTTTGTTTTATGGCAGGATACCAGTTTTTGCTAAGTTTGTAACCGTCTTCCTTGTTGAAATTATTGGATCCTGTGATGATTACAGTGGCCTCTCTTATGGTGCGGAGGTGATAATTGTTTTCTTTAACCAGTATAGCTGTGTATCCGAGAGGTATGTGGTGGTTGGTGTTGTAGAAGTGTTCTGCTACAACCGATTTTTCCATCTTGTAGTTTTTGAAACTAGATATGTGTTCCTTTATCCTTCTTTCGATGGTCCTCCTGGTTCGTCCAATGTAGACCTTGCCACAGATGCTATAGATGCCTGGGGTACGTAGTACTAACTTGTCTTTGGGTTTCGGTAGGATGTGAGCTATTGTTTCGTCTGTGGAGAATGTGGTCTTGATGTCGTGGTTCTTTAGAATCCTGGCGATCTTTTCTGAGGTACCTTTGATATAAGGAATGGTTGTCTGGGTTTTAGGTACGTTGTCGGTTTCGTTATTGTCTTGTTTTTTAAGTTTTCTCTTGCGTTCTACCCGTTTAATAGTTTCTTTGCCGTATCCGTTTTTCAGGAAGGCTGTTCTCAAGTGCTTCTTCTCTTTAGGGAGCTGTGACGGTTCAATTATCATTTCAGCTCTGTTGAGTAGAGTGTTGATGATTCCTTCCTTCTCAGACGGATGGTGGTGTGATGTGGCATGATGTAGGTATGTGTAGGTTTACGGTAGACGGTGTGTCCAAGGTGGTTTCCTTTCTTCTCGACCAGGACATACAGGAAAGGAAGTTTCCCATCCTTCTCCAGCTCCATGGTGAATTGTATGTTAGGGTGGATGCTGTTGAAAGCTTGGCAAACAAAACCAACACCACACGGTCCATCCCGGAAAAAGAACATATGGATAATACCGCAGACCGTGGAAGCCTACGTGAACATCAGATTAAAGGATAAACAATTACTGGTACTATGATGGAAAAAATAAAAATAAATAAACAAAATATGACTTTAAAGATAAACTAAAAAACAAACACTATAATAAACAATTTAGCACTTTTTACTCCCATCATGTAATAATACACTTTATATAACTTATCTACACTATCGATATTGAGTATAGCTTGGATACTTTGGTTATCAGAAGATTCTAAGATCAAGTGTTGAAGAAATTGTTGCCAATATTCATTGTGTGCTGGGCAGTGAAGGAGAATGTGATGTAGACTATTGCAGATAAATTGATTGCATGATATACAGGTTTCTTGTGACTTGAACAAAAAAATTGTGTTTTTCCCATAGATTCTGATTTGTTCTGGATTAGCAACTCTTAATTGGCTGACACATTTCAATTTCTTTATATGAGCTTTGAATGTGAGGTCCGTTACTGTAAATGGTTTTATCCTAACCACTACACGACGGGTGGCCCAAAAGGTTCATTCTTTCAGTGCTTAAAATTATTTTATTCAAGTTTTGTTTTATCTCAGTTTAATTTAGTTTCCTGAAGTAACTTAATTACATTAATATTATTTAATTTTTGGAATAATTATATCTTAATTTGTTCTGGATTAGTTTTTAAGAAATTTCTTTGAGGTTGTTTTATTAAACGTCACTATATGCTATTAAAACTGTATTAATAAATCAGTAAGACCAGAGAAATAGAGTTAGCTGTTTTCGAAATAATGCAGCTCTGCAGAGTTTTCGGATGTATTAATGTTAATGGTCAATTACTAACATACTATACTAATAGATTCTGGTTTTTAAAACATAAATAAATTAATTATTATAGGATAAACAATTATTGGTACTATGATGGAAACAATAAAAATAAATAAACAAAAGATGACTTTAAAGATAAACTAAAAACAAGCACTTAATATAAAATGGTCTATGATAAACAATTTAGCACTTTTTGAACTCCCATCATGTAATAATACACTTTATGTACCTTATCTACATTGTCGATATTTAGTATAGCTTGGATACTTTGGTAACCATATGTGTTTGGGAAGCCCGACATCATTACCTGGGTGAAAACTAATATATTGAGGGGGGCTGGCCGTGTGGCCAGAACGAATGAGGAGGATCCCTCGAAGAATCTACCGGAGGGAAAGTTGGATCGTGCCAGAGGAAGGGGAAGACATAGGATGGGCAGATGGAGTGGCGCAGGATGCCAGACGTAATCTTAAGCATCCGTAACTGGAGGGTAACTGCATTGGATGGAGCCGCCTGGCAAAGGTTCCTTGAGGAGACTAAGGTGTTGTAAAGCCGTATTACATTGTATGTGCTATTACGGGCTAGTGTGAAGTGGGGGGTTTACATTTTGCCTAACCAGGTATAATTGAGATGGGAATCTTTATCAAGCATCTGCCACAGTTGGTTGTTATGCTACCACTAGGTACGAGTACAGGTAATTTCTCCAAAACACCAAGTTCTTTTGTATAGAAATTAATTTTTTCTTTGATAACATATCGATGTTTCCAGAATAAATAGTAATGACGCTACTTAATATTGATACACGTCCAATAATAATATCAATAATATATTGAAACACGTTCATTCATTTAAACATAGCCCATTAGTTTATAATGGTATTGTCATATATAAAATAGTAGTATATCGTTATTAATAAAATATTGGTAAATACTTTTTGTCATACGGTTTACAAGATGCATTAATTTTCTACAAAATTCTTCTATAAAAAATTATACATTCTTTTTTAAATTTCAATCAGTAAGAGGAGTGACTAAGTGGAAGAGCGCAGAGTTGCCTTGCCAAAGGTACCGGGCAAAACCGGCTGTGGCAGAAATTTTGTAACCTGTTAACAGTCGGAGATGTATCTTTTGGGATGTGGAACCCTCCTAGGGCTCTACCTAGCCTCTAATTAAGTGAGTACCCAAAATAAGGGAAACATATGGTGATTCAGCGTGATCCAGGATAAATCACCTCGTTGTACAACCGTCCAAGAAACCGTACAGTCTCTACGTGTACTGAATTCAAGACTCTTCATGAGTTGTGCTACCTTTTTTTTTTTAATTCATTGTCTGTGTTTATATATTGTAGTCGCAATGAATTAGACATTTTTGCAAACACTACTTACGTTGTTAAACGCGTTACCGACAGAGAATGCCAGAAAAGAAAAAAAGGGAATACTAAAAGAAAGAAAAATTAACAAATTAAACATTTTTATTAATTTTGCTAAAAGTAAACATTTTAATTACGGATGAATATTGAAAATAGCTCAAAGAAGGAATAAAAAAAATTCTGTCGTAAAGGGAATCAAACGGATAATATTTTAATCATAACGCTGTAGCTTCTTTGTTTTTTTTTCATTCTAAAACCGAGTAAATTGAACAAAGTAGGCCATCGGAGTGTTCTCACCAACTCTATTATTTTTCTTCCTCTATTAAAGTTGCTGTATTATTGTCGCATTCCCATACGGGTTTACCTTAAAACTATAGGCACACTATAAGTTTTTTCCCTATTCTCATGGACTGAAATCGATTTATTTCCACTTATTTCTCTGTCCGAGGCTATTAAATGTTACAAAGGAGTGCTTTTCTTATTTTAATCTCTATTATTTTGCATATTTTACTACTTATAAATTCTTCCATTATGAATATGTCGTATAAATTAATTGGATGTAATTAATTAAACAAGTGATAGCATTTAATGAAAAGGAATAATCAGTCAATGATGAAATGAGCACGTAATAAAATTCATAGATTCTTAGGAGGTAAAAGGGTAAAAATAAATTAATACAGGTTTTAAATTGAACAAAAAATACAATCCCTAACAACTTATTTTTATTTATTTATTTATTAGTTAATGAACCATAATACAGTAAAATTGTAATGAATATATGGATTAAGGTATAAACATGCCAACTAAGATTTAGTATTTTTAGCTTCTAATGTAAATTATTGGCCAATTTTTAAAATTTCAGCATGGATTAGATAAGGTATTACTTATAATATTTGTTAAATAATCTAGGAATCTGCTGAAAAACGGTAGCATCAGTACGGGAAAACAAAAAAAGTTCTAATATCTGAATGCTGAATTCTAATATTTATATCTTCAAAAAATTAGTGATCATTATTTTAACTTTATCCGACCATCAGGTTTATCTTCTTTTACCCATGACATCTTCATGATCAACCATAGCGTCTTCCGATGAAGATCTTGTTTTCTTCCTATGGATTCATGTATTCAAAACAGAAAGCTGTACAATCAAAAGGAAAAGTTTTATTTTATTTACAAAATAATAAGAAAATAAAGTTATTTGTAATTATTATTAATATAATGATTAGAATTGCAAAATAGAATATAAACAAAATGGAATTAATTATGTTTCCAGTGCAATTTTCACTGCAAATAAGTAACTATTCTTCGAAGAATCGCTTATGATATTTTGAAACTATTATTATTACAACTGGGAACATTAAAAAAATTAAAGTATTTACAAGATGATACTGTAGAATCTCACTTTGTTTGTACAGACCACGCCGCAACTCAGGAAAAAAACGTAACAGACATATTTACTATCTTGGAGTCAGAAGATATTAATTTTGAAAGGTGAAAATTTAATTTAAAGAAAAGAATCCTGTGTTTGACATCTGAGAGCAGGATGATGTCTCTTCATTTAATGACACTTAATGCTGCTATGGCTGGTCGGAGGATGCTACAGAGGTAGTCCTAAATTTCACTTGTCCTGGTTTAATTAGGATAGGGATAACCATTCCTTCTGAAGGATGGCATAACTAAGGATTTTATACTCCCTTTAAAAAATCCTAAAGCCACATGTTCTTCGTAGAGACAATATATCGAACAATAATTGTGTGGCCCCAAACCGCAAGTCATTATTGTTGAGCAATAAGTTAGTCCATCACTGGCAATTCTAAAATAAAAAGAAGAAATAAAAAAATAAGAAAGGAAGCAATGTGGTTATCGAAGAGATTAAAGAAAAAAGAGAAAAAAAAGGCAGATGGAGGTCATTCCTAATGAAGTAGTCGTATTAGGGCTCTTTGACTATTTTTAAATATTTTGATTTTAATATAAGTAATTAACTTATTTTCGAGAAGTTTATCTTGATACCGTTTTTTAAAAATAATTATCTTGCATTGTTCCTCAATGGGAGTAATTTTTATTTTTAAATGCACGACGGATTTTCAATTTGAATATCGCTTATTAGTATTGGAAACATCGAAAATTAAAAATTAATTTTTAGACTTAAGAACCTAGGAATGGTTTATCTGGATGTATTTTTTTCTCTTGTTAGATATCATGATGATATCTTATTAGAGAAAAGCCTTATATCAAGAACAATCACTAATAAGTTTTATGTTGAACGTCTTGGTGGTGGGGTGCTGTCTCATGTTTGGAGCCTGTTTGGGCTGTTGATCGTTGGGATGTATTGCACCTTTTTCTTCGAGATGTGATTTGTTTTTGTGCCTTGATAATGCCTGAATAGGCGAAACGTCGACTGGTAAGTGTGTGTATTACTAGATTTGAAACATAAGGCTTCGCATTGTGGTTTTTCCCAATTGCATTATAAACAATCACTAATACTTCCTTGTTTTTTTAAATCTTCATTTTTTGTTTAATGTTTGAGGGCAGTTATCTCTTTTTTATATATCTTGTTTTCTATTATTTTTTTTCACCAGTTCGTTGTATTGTAGAATTGTCAGCATTGCTAGAATGGACTAGCTTATTGATCTATATCCTGATCTATATCCATTAAAAATATCGAGATAATAATACTGAAAATATTCTTTTATTCTTATATTTTTCTAAAAAAAAATACCAATATTTTTTCTGTAATTCATACGTCTTCCATCTTTTGTTAGAGAAATATTTCAAAAGCCGAGAGATCAAATAATTCGGAACAGATGACACCATACTAAGAGGGTTTTTTTCTCTCAACCTTCCAAACTTCCTTTTTAAGTTATTGTTGGGAAATCAATAACATTCAAACCCCCTGCTAACTATTAAAACACCAAGTGACCGGAAAACTGAAAAAGTTCTCTCAATTACCAGAAAGCCAATTCTTAAGCTTCTTTTCCTTCCCAGTTGATGGCTCTATTATTTCTGCGAATCCCGAAGAGAGTGGTTTGGCAGATGACCATTTAGTTTTATCCGTCGCAAAAAATACTAACTAAAAGTGCCAGAGAACAATAACTTGCTCTTCCTGGTTATATTTCTAATTTTCTTTTCTGAGTTCCAAACAATGGAGCAAACATTATTTATTATTTTGATCGTTGCATCTAAACCGTAATAATATTTAATTTTTATGCCAAGACTGTTAAATTATTTTATCTTTCAACAGCCACGGATTGACCATGTGGGATCTTAAGACCCTCCTGGGGCCAGTCGATACAAAGTGGGTACCCTTAATCAGAGAAAAAGCCCTGGCGGTTGTGCTTGATCTCGGAAAAATCACCTCCTTGCATAGCTGTTATCTTTGAAACAATAAAGTCCCAACCATTTATTGGGCCCAAAATGACTTTACAGATTTATCTGTCACAGTAGGATTTGTAACTGGGATCTTCAGCATAGCAATTCAAACCTGAGCTACCCCTCTCCCTTAGTTACTGATTCAGGCACTATTTAATGAATGAAAGCGGGTTACATTTCAACAGGGTCGGGGCAAACGTTCATATTATTACCGGTAACATATAATGCATTTATTGCTAAATGCTTTTTATTGAATTTTTTTTCATTTAAATGCAATTATGTTTTAAAAACTAAAACCGTGCATTAGAGTTTTTTTTAAACTATTGGTTACTAACAATTGTAAGAAAAAAATTCAAAATTTAATCAATAACAACATAGGTTAAAAAAATAAGTAAATATGTTTTCCATACGTATTCCCTATTGGAGATCCTAATAGGGCCAATCATTGCTAGTGATTGTGATATCTTCAATATCGTTAGGCTATCTTCCGACCATATCAGTCAAACTTTTCTCTGAATTTCCCTTAGACAATTTTCACAAACATATCTCATGGTATCTTTTTTCTAATTCCCGAAATAATTAGGTTTTAAGTTAAATATCATTTATTTTTTACTCAATTATCAAGTAAATGTGTGGAATTGAGTAATTCATTCATGATTAATATAAGTAATTGTCGCTTTTTATTTATTAGTTAAATAATTCGATATCCTAATTGTGAGAATTTCATAAATAATTTGTTTAATTAAGAGAAAGCAAGTCAGATTCCATTATTTTTAATGGAAAATCTAAAATATTTTTAGATTCATTGTAGACCAAATATTTTTAAAAATTACTTTTTTGTTTTTTTCCCAATTTTCACTCACGATTATTTAAATCGTTGCGATCTCAATCATCGAAAAATTTTCTCTCCTATTGGCTGAAGTGCCTAGCCCAGGAGAGGTGTCCATCACTTATGTTACACAAGAGGTGTCCCGGTAATCTTTCCCCATACATTGTGAGTTTCGTCATTATTTATTTTAATAATGTTCAGGACGCTGGGTCAAGATACAATTAGGATAGAAATATCATTGGAACCAAAATATGTAATAATATTTTAAACTCTATTAATAAACAAAATTCAGCCGCAGTGAAACGAAATACTAGTACGTTTAGAGTGCCTCTCCGAGGCAAATGCCGCAGTGAATAGTTTTGAATTTTAATAATATTACTTATTCCTTCACAGATCTCGAAAAAGAAAAATGAGACTTTCAGGTAATATTTCTCAGCCCGTAGTGTGAATACGACAGCTCCATATAGACAAAACCTCGATTCGGTCGATATATATATATATATATATATATAATGATCAGTGTGAGGGAAATACTCACGAGGGTAATGCCAATATCTACGTTGTATTCAGGCACCAGATTGTACCTCATCTTGGATTAATGCCTGAAACAACTCGAAAGTCACTTCTAACACATCACTGTGCCGGTTCATAATTAGGTGTTTTTCCCCAGTTTATACTCAAGATTCTCTGAATTGTTGTAACCTCAATCACATAGGACGAAAGTAGTCCAGTCAATGCTTTCATAGATGTGAAAGCACCTTGAGAAAATATTCACTTCAAGCAATAAAACACTGTACCGGGGCTTAATAATATCAAAGCCTTTGTCGCTCATTTTATTTTAAAAATTGGAACCTGGTATTTATTGATATCTAACGTTGCTGCTTTATGAAGAAATAAGTTTATTCTGGTCTCGAGGAAAAGTTTTATTTTGGGGAAAAAAAAAATCCAAAAAAAGTATATTTTATTAGGAATCAGATAGAGACAAGCCACATTGATTATAAAAGAAAGAATTGGACCAGCGAATCGGAAATGGAGAAATAAAAAAAAAGTAAAAATCAATCATTCCAATCCGATGAACTTAAATAAAAACTCTATATACCTTTTATATTTAGATAACGTTCCTTTCGTCATTGAACTCCAATAAAAATATTATTTCTCTGCATAATAGTTCCAGTTCCTTAATAGTTGCAATAGTTGCACATTTTTTTTGTGGATTCAAGTAGTTAAAATTAGACGAATTATGTGACAGCTTCAAATATCTATCTTGCATGTCCTCAAAGGTTTATTAATTTGTGGGTGGATTGTAGAATGAGATAAATAGAATGTAAAAAAAAGATAATGTAGAGCGGTGATCAAGGGAAAATGTTTGTTCAAATGTTTTTAATTCTATGTCAGTCTCTTATGGGCTCTCATTAACTTCCTTTAGGTGGCCCTACATTTGAACTATGAATCATAAAATGAAACCAACATAAATACTTATCTTTCTTATGGACAGATGGTTTCTTATGTTGTTGGGGAGTCATATGTTGCTAAATTTTCAATAAGCACGAATTTCAAATATGACCCATTAGTCCCCAATCTTAGAGGGCAGCAAATAAATGATGCCTGAACAAGGATCTAGGCTCCAAAAAAGGGTATTTTTCGGCGCTGAGTTCCTTCAAGTTTCAGAGCAAACCAGGACTGACATTATTCTAAAGTCGAAAAACTCCAAGTTCAGTGTAGGGTAGTGGTATCTCAATATATTTTTCATTTTTATATTGCCTCTACTCTAGAAGGATATTTTTATAAAGACCTGGAAAGACCATTCGTGATTTACGCAATTTAAAACTACCATAAAAATGTCACCCAAAATGTCACCCACTTGACACCCAAAATTACAGGTAAGTACAAACCAAGGGTGGATTTAGGGAGGAGGCATGGGGGCACGTGCCCCCCCGACAATTTTTTTTTGTACTGTAGGGAATCCATTATAGAGCATAATTCAAGGCAAATCACAAGATCATAGTTGGTAAAATAACAGAAAAAACATGAGTGAAACTACTGTTTTGGTATTATAATGAACCTTTGAAATCTTTCTATTGATACTACAAGTTAATTTGTAAATAATTTTTGATTTTTTTCCTGTCTGCCCTTGGTACAAACATTAATGACAGACACATTACCGCAGAATCCGACAAGGAGACAGAAATTGTTATAGCTCATAGATTATTTATTTGCAAACCCAGTTAATCCTATGGTCTAGCTACAAAAATAATGTTCATCATGGTTCCAATAATTCAATTTTTTGTTTCAAATATACTTTCATCCTTTGACGTACTTAACTTTTTGGAAATGTGGATAAGCGAATATGGTATACTTGATATATTTACCAAGGTATATGGTACCACCCACTACAATAGAATATTGAATAATAGAGCTGCCTGTCGGACTGACACCATAATGCGTGTCTTTAAAATGCTACTTCTCATAGTTGGTAATTCCTCTTCGAACTTTTATTTCGTCTAAAAGAAAAAGAAAGCAAAGCTAAATAATCTTTCAACAAATCAGGAAGAATGATAAAGTTTTTTAACGTTATTATTTTTTGTTAGGAGAAGAGAATGGAAAAGCTATAATTACTTAAGATCTTAAAATATATAAATGAGATGGTTCTCGGTAAGGATTTATTGAACAATAAATTCAAATTCAATTTCATTCATTCATTTCTAAGCTGGTACTTAGAGGTGGAGAGGATTTTATTAGTTAGTAAAATTCCAATGCCACAAACAATATTTACTTCAGTGGAATCCAATGCGTCTCTGATTTAATTATTGTTGACTATATAGTAATTAAATCAATAAATGTGAGCGAAAACTCAAAGAAAGATATAAATTATAAATAGGACAATCCCAAATAGCGAAGCCTTAAGTCTCCAAAGTACTGGACCAAAAAAAATATCGCCCATGCCTCATCATAGAAGAAAAAGTGCAGCACATCTCAGACCAACAGTCCAAACATTTTTTACAATGTGCTGTACTTCGTCTCCTTTAAAGTGATTTTCTTTTTATGTCCGTCCTGATGATCCCGGAACAGGCAAAACGCCGACTTGTTTTTTTCTTCCAGTAATTTCAACTGGTAAGCATTATTTAATGCTTTGTTTTGGGGAATTTTTATATTATATACTATTTAAAATAATAACGCTTGTTTAACAATATGAGTAACCAAAAAACTAAAAACGAACCCGAAAATGTTTATAATGGAATAAGCCATTTAATTAAAAGTGTGTCTTACTGAGGTTTCAAAATACAGTTTAGGCGCGACGGCTAAAAACATACATTTTCCTTGTGAAAGTTTTGCCCAACTTTCGCTCTAACTTTGCGAGCTGTCGGGGGCGGAAACTACCAAGCTATTTGTATATATTATAGTAGAATGCTAACTTAATACCTGACATTAAACCAACGTGATAAGCCTCGTCTAACTTACGTCTACATCCTGTTTTATCTTATCGTTTTAGAGATTTACTTGCTAAAGTCGGTAAAATTGTGAAATTAAGTTTTTAATCCGATTGTTCACGATTAATAATTTTGGGAAATGATTAGGTTATTTTTTATAAATATAAACTTCATCATACGAACAAATTAATTACTTTTAAATGAAATAATAACTTTTCCCCGAACAAAAAAAATGTCGTATCAAAAAGAATATCCCGCCAAGACTGGAGCCTTGATGTTTCACACATCATTACGCAAGGGGAATTGATGGTGCTCCACTCTTCTGGATAATTATGCCACGATCATAGAAGTGGTTAGGATAAGTTAATGATGAGTCAATGATGAAATTGCTTCGTGGTGGGCTTGAGAAAAATTTACGTGAGAAGTTGCTGCTCGTGGCGCTCCACATTATCTTCTACAAGCAGACCAAATTATTAACAACAAACTGCTCACAAATCGCTAATAAAAGCTCTGCCGGCATGCAAGACAGAGCTTTGAAGCTCTGTCACAACTTCAATCCTCTGACATATTCAGTCAACAAGCATTGCGAAATATATTGGGCCCACTATTCACTCTGATTAATGACTAACTAAAGGCAGGATATTCTATCTGTTTCGAATGCTTACAACACGAAGCCATGAATCCCACACTTATAACCATGAGTTTACGGAAGAACTATAGTTTACTGACTGAAAAATACAACGAAGTTGGGAAATATTTAGGGCATGTAATTAGATAAACTAATGATATTGGATGATTGCATTTAATTTTAATTTAACTTTCTCTCCCTCTTGTCTCAAAGGAATTCAAAATTGCATCTCTATATACATTCCTAATTATTGTTTCTATAAAATCTGTATGCAAATAACAAAATAATTTTCTTGAACAAAAATATCTTGCACAATAAAAAAAGACATTTAATGAGCCAATTCAAGGCCATAGGAGTCATTATAAGTTTTTGGTAGATAAGACATTGGAGAATCTTTTATATTATTCATTGATTAAGTATTACTGTTCGACAATTGTGGTAGGAAAGTTGGAAATTGGCTGTCCAAGAAGTAGCAAATCATTTATATAATATAGTTTTGCGGCTACTATTTTTCGCAATACTTTTACTGATACAGAATTGTGAGTCTTGATATTCAACTAAAAAATTTCGGATAAACTAGACTTGTGGACAACTGGAAAGGGCTAGGTGGAGAATAAGGTAAGGAAACGAACCCCAACAACAGTTAATAATAGTAACCAGAATAGCTACCATAACATTAATAACTACAATCCAATACTCAATTAACAAGATACACAATCAAACACTGTTAGTGATCGAATCGTTACTGAAAATATTTGATTGTCATAACTGGCAAGTAGGCTTAATTATCCAATGGAACTGCTACAAGACTACAATATACAATAGCTCCATGCATAACCTTTGCCCAAGGTACAGCATAGTCTTTACCATTTACTGAATCCAAAAAACTTCGTGGATTGTAGTGGTGCAGGTATACAAATCGCTCCTTCAAATTAATAATGTCATATTGTTAAAGCACTCTTAATGTAAAGGTGGTATTGAAATTCTTTTATTGACCATTAGAAGATTTTTGAAAGCTTGAAACTAATATCCATTGTATTTATTTGCATCAATTTTTATTTTATTTTCACATCTACTATTATTCTGTTATAGAATTAACTACAGTTTTTCTTTTAACTACTATGTTTAAAAATATTTTTTTTTTAAATTTATTGTTTTTTAATCCTTTTTTTTTACCATACTTCTGTCCTAATTCTTAATTTTTCATTTGTTACGTTTACGTACCCTTTATTAGATAATTTTTCATTTTTTACTTTGCTCTAATTTTTATTATTCATTTGTTACTTTGTTGGATTTAAACATTACCTCTTTGTACAATTTTACATAATGCGATATTCTATTATACGGCAGATATTTTTATTATGTGCCATGTATTATTTTAATGTATTTGTATCTTCTATACTTACCCGTGAAGAAGACCTGCAATGTGGGTCGAAACGTTGGCGTACTATGAAAAAATCTCCCCATGTAAGAGAATTTTCTTGACCTCAACCCGGACTATTTTCTTCCTCATGGGCATATGTAAAACAAAACATTCCTGTTGTAATGATTGTGATTCAAATTATTTTATCAATCGTTATAAATTTTGTTCCCAATAAAACTTTAAAATCAAGCATGTTACAACTCGGCTTGGCTATATTGAATTTAAAAAATGTTGGACATATCAGATACGTCGTTCCTGGATTAAAGCCTATGGTCTAGTAGTTATCTTAACCATCCCAAGCTCGCGGATTCGTAGCACAGAAGATGGCATAGGATTTTTTAAAAGGAGTAAAATGCCCTTGGTTATGCCGTCCTCCGACTGACCCCTGTACGAGATCAGGTAATCGTTAAAAATCCCTATCCTAATTAAACCTGGATAGCCAAAATTTAGTGCTATCACTGTATAGCACTTATAGCAGCATAAAGCGTTAAATAAAAAACAAGCAATCTAGTTTTTGAACTTCCTGATATTAGATACGGTAGCCTATTAATACACAAAAGTTTAGTTAATTTCCTTCCTTTAAGAAAATATAAAGAGGAAAGCGGCTGTTGGAAAAACCTGGAAATAGCCGGTAAAAAGTTGCTTATCCTGGCAGAAAAAAAGTTGGACTCCTTCAAAGCTCTTTATAATTTATTGGGCAGTGGAGAACCTTATCTCTGCAGGTCCGCCAGCACCAACTCCCCCTGGACCATTTTCGAAATTACGACTGCCACTTAGCCGGGAAGGGCAATTATATAATTACCCTCCTTATATAGTCCTTTTGTATTTATTATATACTGCCCTTGGGGAGGGGGGCGCTGGGGGCACCTGATTTACAATCTGCTAAAGGGTCGGGAATTAGGGCCGCTTTGTTCCTCCTTCCTGGGTCAGTTAATTTTAATAGCTCCCATATTGTTAGCTGGTAAATATTACGGTAGGGTAATATTTTTTTGTTATCTCCGCACTATTATCACAATTTAAAAAAATAATAACCTTTACCCCAAAACCAAGAAGATTCATTAGGCCGTAATGTTTCATGGATAACTGTTGCACAGGGAGGTGATATGTTAAAAATCACACTCAACCGCTAGGAATTCCCCTAATTAAGGGTACCCACTTTATAGAGGCTGTGTGAACCCCAGACTGATTCTAAATAATTTGGTGTTTTTTCCATAGGTTGTCTCTTCGAGGTGTTTTACAACAACCTTTAACGGTTTACCTCGTTTCATTTTTAATATTTTCCAAAATTGCAAGTTATCCTGAGCATGAGTATAGAAAAGAGATTGTGGTTATGGCTTGTGGGGAAGTTTTCAGTTATAATTTCATCAAGAAATAAAAGATTCAACTAACATTTCGATGTATAGATGATATTTTTGTAGAAACGTTCATTTCTAGATGAAATAATTACCAAAGAATACGCATTCCCTTACTAAAACTCATGATATATTGTATTTAAGACCTTCGGAATAATTATCAATAAATTTATCTGTCATGGAAGCTTAAGCGTAGAAACTCAGCACTCTACAAACTGGATCATCCCGCTCCCGTTATTATTACTATTACTTTAACAAATTGAACGGTTTAAGCGATATGTAAATTTATCACTCGAAGATCATGTTTATGAGGGGACTAAAAGTTTTTTTATAAAATTATAACATGAAGTGAACTGTTTTGTTTGAAATGGCTCCATATTAAAGTATATTTTTCATATTCGCGATATCTTAAGGCATGAATTAGAATTGGATTAAAAATATGGGCAAGCGGTCAAACGTTTTCATCACTTAGCATTTAGCAAAGAGTGACGTTTTAAGCCCTAAACATCTTTTAGAGTTTGTGATGAAGTAATAATCATTAAAGCTATTTATAAGAATAACGAATTTTATCGGAAGTATATCACTTTCGAATATAAAAGCTTAATTATTTTCCCAGAAGTTAGTGGCGTTTCGTCGACATGAGACTCTAATTATGTAAACATTTTGGTTATCCTCACACTATTATCAATATGGCTTTGAGAAATGTTGGTTAGATAGGCAGATAGATTTGCTTTTACTGTTTGAGATACCATGTCCAACAATGGACTGAAAGTTATTGACGATTCGATATGTTTTAACACAAACATCATATTTATATATTAATTAAATTGGATTAGGGATGTTTTACGGATTTTGGTTAGAAGTTTAAAATTTAAAGGCAAATTAATACCAAGTTGTTGAACAAATCAGGACCGAGGATGTCAATTCTCAAAATCTAAAAAGCAAAACAACAACGTCCATTCAAAGTTCAGTATTTCTCTGAAGGATAGCTTTTTTGCATTACACGATTTAATTTACTAAAAGCTATAAAAACATATATTTTTTCTAAGTAATATACTATTTGATTCTTAAAATAAACGCTGTACCGACTGGGAAGCGTCTGAGCATATAAGGAGGCGCAGGTTGGGTTGTATTAAGAGTGATCCGGCAAATCCGCCAATTAGGGGTATTGGTCCGTGGACTTCTGTAGTGAAATAAATTCAATTAAAGAAACTTTAAGTCTTTACGTTTACCCTATTTCTTTTCATAATCTACACAACGATAAGAAACAATCAAAGAGAATTGGAAAACAATTGAACAACAACAATTTAACCTAAAATAACAATCAATAACACAATCGAACTAAACATAATTGAAAGAATTAGGTTGCCCTTTTATTGCCCGTAATTCGTTCAAAGTACATTTGTTTTATAAAGTTTAGTCTATCTTATATTTTGATAGAGAAAGAAATTTGTTAAGCTTTTTATGATGCTTTCGCATGATTGCGGGGTGATTCCAGGTCAATTACAATGCTTGAGATTTATCTTTGTATTTGTTTGAATCTCTCTCTCTCTCTCTCTCTCTCTCTCTCTCTCTCTCTCTCTCTCTCTCTCT